>JAHIAM010000738.1:0-113810 GCA_021605205.1 Aegilops longissima
AATGCCCGACCACCGCAGAAGATAGAGAGAAAATGAAAGATGTTCCTATGCTTCAGCCATAGGCTCTATCATGTATGCAATCTGTGTACAGACCTGATGTGTGCCTTGTTTGTAAGTTTAGCAGCAGTACCAAAGTAATCCAGAGTGGATCATTGGACAGCGGTCAAGAACATCCTTAAGTACTTGAGAAGAACTAAGGATATGTTTCTCATTTATGGCGGTGACAAAGAGCTCAAATAAACGCAGTTACGTCGATGCAAGCTTTGACACGATCCGGACGATTCTAAATCGCAAACCGGATACGTATTTACATTAAGCGGTGGAGCTGTCGGTTGGTGCAGTTCCAAACAAAGCGTCGTTATGGGATCTACATGTGAAGCTGAGTACATAGCTGCTTCGGAAGCAGCTAATGAAGGAGTCGGATGAAGGAGTTCATAACCGATCTAGGTGTTGTACCTAGTGTATCGGGTCCAATGAAAATCTTTTGTGACAATCTGGTGCAATTGCCTTGGCAAAGGAATCCAGATTTCACAAGAGAACCAAGCACATCAAAAGACGCTTCAACTCCATCCGGATTTGGTCGGTGGGAGACATAGAGATATGCAAGATACATACGGATCTGAATGTTGCAGACCGTTGACTAAGCCTCTTCCACGAGCAAAACATGATCAGCACCAAGACTCCATGGGTGTTAGAATCATTCTTGTGTAATCTAGATTATTGACTCTAGTGCAAGTGGGAGCTGAAGGAAATATGCCCTAGAGGCAATAATAAATGTTATTATTTATTTCCTTATATCATGATAAATGTTTATTATTCATGCTAGAATTGTATTAACAGGAAACATAATACATGTGTGAATACATAAACCTCAGAGTGTCACTAGTATGCCTCTACTTGACTAGCTCGTTAATCAAAGATGGTTATGTTTCCTAACCATGAACAAGGAGTTGTTATTTGATTAATGGGATCACATCATTGGTTGAATGATCGATTGACATGACCCATTCCATTAGCATAGCACCTGATCGTATAGTTTGTTGCTAGTGCTTTTCTTCATGACTTATACATGTTCCTATGACTATGAGATTATGCAACTCCGTTTGCCGAGGAACACTTTGGGTGCTACCAAGCGTCCTGGCGTAATCGGGTGATTATAAAGGTACATTACAGGTGTCTCAGAAGGTACATGTTGGGTTGGCATATTTTGAGATTAGGATTTGTCCTCCGATTGTCGGAGAGGTATCTCTGGGCCCTCTCGGTAATGCTCATCACCTAAGCCTTGCAAGCATTGTAACTAATGAGTTAGTTATGAGATGATGTATTACGGAACGAGTAAAGAGACTTGCGATGCGAGATTGAACTAGGTATTGGATACCGACGATCGAATCTCGCAAGTAACATACCGATGACAAAGGAACAACGTATGTTGTTATGCGATCGACCGATAAAGATCTTCAGTAGAATATGTAGGAACCAATATGGGCATCCAGGTCCCGCTATTGGTTATTGACCGAGAGGTGTCTTGGTCATGTCTACATAGTTCTCGAACCCGTAGGGTCCGCACGCTTAACGCGTTTGATGATGGTTACTATGAGTTTTATGATGTTGATGTACGAAGGTTGTTCGAGTCCGGATGAGATCACGGACATGACGAGGAGTCTCGAAATGGTCGAGACATAAAGATTGATATATTGGAAGCCTATGTTTGAATCTCGGAATCACTCCGGGTGAAATTGGGAATTTTTCGAGTACCGGGGTTACCGGAACCCCGGGAGTCAATGGGCCTTGATGGGCCTTAGGGGAAAGAGAAAGGGGCCCTATAGCTGGCGCAGCCTTCCCCCTTCCCTAGTCCTATTAGGATTAGGAGAAGGGGTGGCGCCTCTCTCCCTCTCCCTTGGTCAAACCCTAGTTGGACTAGGATTTGGGGGAATCCTACTCCTAGTAGGAGTAGGACACCTGATGCGCCTCCCTCTCTGGCGGCCAGCCCCTCCCTTCCCTCCTTTATATCTGAGGGCAGGGGCACCCCATGACACACAAGTTGATCATTGAGATCGATTCCTTAGCCGTGTGCGGTGCCCCTTCCACCAAATTACACCTCGAATATACCGTTGCGGAGCTTAGCGAAGCCTGCGCGCGGTGGAACATCATCATCGTCACGCCTTGCGTCGTCTTGTGAAACTCTCCCTCAACACTCGGCTGGATCGGAGTTCGAGGGGCGTCATCGAGCTGAGCGTGTGCAGAACTCGGAGGTGCCGTGACGTTCGGTACTTGGATCGGTTGGATCGGGAAGAAATACGACTACTTCCTCTACGTTGCGTCAACGCTTCCGTTGCTGGTCTACGAGGGTACGTAGACAACACTCTCATCTCGTTGCTATGCATCACCATGGTCTTGCGTGATCGTAGGAAAATTTTTGAAATTACTACGTTGCCCAACACAATGGTCTCTTGGAGATCTATTTGATGTAATGAATTTTGCGATGTGTTTGTTGGGATCCGATGAAGTTCGAGTTTATGACCAGTTCTATCCATGAATATTATTTGAGTTTCCTTGTTATCTTATATGCATGATTGTTATAGCCTTGTATTTCTTCTCCGAATCTTTGGTTTAGTTAGGCCAACTAGATTGATTTTTCTTGCAATGGGAAGAGGTGATTTGTGATGGGTTCGATCTTGCGATGTCCTCACCCAGTGACAGAAGGGGTAGTGAGGCAAACACATATCATTGCTATTAAGGATAAAAAGACGGGGTCTATTCCTACATCAATAGATCTTGTCAACATCATGTCATCGTTCTTATTGCATTACTCTGTTTCTCCATGAACTTAATAAACTAGATGCATGCTGGATAGTGGTCGATGTGTGGAGTCATAGCAATAGATGTAGAATCGTTTCGGTCTACTAATCTTGGACGTGATGCCTATATGCATGATAATTGCCTTGGGATATCGTCATGATTATTTGATCTTCTATCAATTGCCCAACAATAATTTGTTTACCCACCGTATGCTATTTTCTCGAGAGAAGCCTCTTGTAAAATCTACGGCCCGCGGGTCTATCTTTTAGCATATTATCTTCAGATCTATTATTTCAAAAATCCAAAAATACCTTGTTGCACTTTTTATTTGCATCTTTTGTTTTGTGTTTTTATGCTATCTATTTATCAAAACTTATACCATTTAATCTATCTTTTTTACCGAGGAGGAATTGACAACCTCTCTACGCGTCGGCTTGCAAGTATTTGTTCTTTGTGTGCAGGTACCGTTTACATAGTGTTGCTTGGTTCTCCTATTGGATTGATAACCTTGGTTTCATAACTGAGGAAAATACTTACCGTAGCTATGCTGCATCATCCCTTCCTTTTTGGGGAAATACCGACGCGGTCTCAAGCCACGTCAAAGGAATTTCTGACGCCGTTGCCGAGGAGACATCATCAACATTTATCAGGTTCCTAATCACAAATCTCATCTCCTTGCAATTTACATTATTGCCTTTTTGCCTCTCGTTTTCATCTCCCCCACTTCACAAAAATTTGTCTTTTTATCCGCCTTCTTTTTCGATCGCCTTTTTCTCGTCAGATCTCTTGTTTGCTTGAAATTTTGTTTGCGTAATCACGATGTCTCAAGAAAACACCAAATTGTGTGTTTTTTCCAATACCAATAATAATGATTTTATTAGCACTCCGATTGCTCCTCCCGCCACTAGTGCGAAATCTTGTGATATCAATGCCACTTTGTTGAATCTTGTTATGAACGATCAATTTTCCGGTACTCCTAATGAGGATGCCGCATCCCATATAAACACATTCGTAGAATTGTGTGATATGCAGAAGAAAAAACATGTGGATGTGTCGGCGTTCTGGGAACGGGGGTCCCCGGACTTGCTTGCCTGCGGCCCACGGCGTGGCTAAGCTAGCGGACCGTACTGCCCATCTTCATCAATAAGGCAATCAAGACCCTCGCGAGGGGCCAAGCCTCGCGAGGCGGACGACGCAAACCTCCCAGGAGCGGCCTAGCCAGGCAGGCTCACGAGGAGCGGAGATATCAAGGCGGGGCAAGCCTCACGAGGCTCTCGTGACGTGAGCCATGACGATCGACACTAGGCGGGCGCCAGCGCGCACAGCGTCCTTGTTTCCTCTTTGGTGCTAAGGAAGCAGGCGCAGGCGCGGAGCACCGAGGCGTCAAGCAAAGGTTTCCATATCGGTGCAACGATGCCAAGACCAGCAGGACGGCGAGACGGAGGTCACCATGGAGCCCAAGACGGCGTCATCACCAGAGTCTTTTGCAGGCGAAGACCGCTTTTGTCAGGATAGCTTGTACTAGCTGTCCCCTTTCAAATTCGCCCGCCGTTATTGGTTCCCTTCCCGCTCAATATTTGGGGAGAGGACCAGGGCCTATATAAGTAGAGCTAGTCACCACAGTAGAGGGGGATCAAGTCGCGCTCTCACCGCACAAGTTCACCAAGCACAAGAACACCTCAACCTCAGGAGGTTGTTCTTCCCCTTGTACCGTTCATCATCAGCCCAAGAGGCAATCCACCACCACACACTGGAGTAGGGTATTACACCACAATGGTGGCCCGAACCAGTATAAACCTCGTGTCTTTCTGTGTTGCGAGTTCGTCGTGTTCATCCGTGAGATCTTAGCGAGCTAGGGCGTGGATCGGTAGGAGGGAAAGGACTTCGCGCGCATCCCAGAGTTCGAACCTTAAGGGTTTTGCCAGAACCCGAGATCCGACATTTGGCGTGCCAGGTAGGGGTGCGCCGTAGCTTCCCTTCCGTCGATCCATCGCTCCGTCGTCTCCATGGCGGATGCTCGCCGAGCTCGAGCTGAGCGCCGGGCTGCCCTCACTGCCCGCGTTGCTCAGACAGCTCCTGTCGGCGGGCCACCTCGTCGTTCTCCGTCTCCCGCCGCCAACGCCGCCACCGGTCCGGCGGGGAACGAGCAGCAAGCGTCCTCGCTGCACCCATCGGTGCGGCAGGACGGCCGCACCGCCACTCCATCGCTGACCCCGGCCGGTTCTTCGTCCCACGCACGTCGCGCTCCCATGGACGCGCAGGCCGCGCTCCTCATGGAAAATGAGCTCCTGCGCTACCGCCCTGTCGACGACCTCTATGAGGACTGGCTCGACCGCGTCGCCGAGCTCGTCCACGCCGCAGGGGGCTCCCCGGCGCCGTCCCACTCTCTGCCTCGCCCTCCGCCAACCACATGCGACGTGGCTCACGGCGCGCCTCCACCACCTCTGCCCCAAGATGGCGTCTTGGCGCCAATGCATGCGGCCCCACTGCGTGATCCACCACGCCCGGTGCCCGCGCGCGAAGAGTGAAGCTGCCAAGAAGTCCCTCGGCCGCGAGAAGCTGCACCTGTGCTCCCCGCGCCACCTCGCCAAGACCGCGCGCTACCTGCGGTAGAGGCACGCGGGCCTCGCCAAGACCAAGCTCCACCTCCGAGACGGGCCCCGGCAACCACGGCCGGCTGCCACGCCTTCAACCCCGAGCTGCGTAGCGTCGCCTGGCCAGGCAAGTTCAAGCCGGATCTGCCTCCTCGATACGGTGGCACCGCCGACCCCGCGGAGTTCCTGCAGCTCTACGAGCTGAGCATCGAAGCAGCCAACGGTGACGAGAAAGTCATGGCGAACTAGTTTCACATGGCTCTCAAGGATGGTGCCCGTTCGTGGCTCCTAAACCTGCCACACGGCTCCATTTCCTCCTGGGACGAGATGCGCGACCTCTTCATCACCAACTTCAGTGGCGCGCGCGACCGCCCACGGGCCGCATGGTGACTGCGCGCATCAAAGACAACCAGAGAGACCCTCCAGTACATCCATCGCTTCAACAGCACCCGCCTCAAGATCCCCAAGGTTACCGATGAGGCCATCATCTCCGCGTTCTCCGACGGCGTCCGTAACGTCAAGATGAAGGAAGAGCTCGCTATCCACGAGGAGCTGTGCACATCTCAGGAGCTGTTCAACCTGGCAACCAAGTTCGCAAGAGCTGAGGAGGGGCGCCTTTCCCTCCTTGAGCTGCCAGCTGCGGGCGCAGAGGAAAAGAAGGCCAAGGCCAAGGATGTGAAGCGCAAGGAAGCGGCCATGCTCGCAGCGGAGCCCGACACCAAGCGGGGCAGAGATCAGCCCGAGTCATCCAAGAACAGCTGGCCGTTCTGTGCCTTCCACAACCTGAACACCCACAACACCAGTGACTGTCAAGAGCTCAGAGCCATCCGCGAGGGACGCTTCGGTCGACGCCCCGAACGCAGCGACCGTGGCTACGGCCGTGGAGGAGGACATGGTGGTGGACGCTGAGACGACCGTGGCCCACGCCAGGAGTGGCGTGACCGTCCCCGTGAGGACCGCTGGCAGGATCATCCTCGTGAGGGCGCCTCGAGAGACCAGCCTCGCGAGGACCGCCGTCAGGGCAATGCCGGTCTTCCCCCGCTGCTGCCACCGCCAAGGAGGAACGACGACCACCACCAAGACAAGGGGGCTGGGGGCTTCCAGGAGCCGCGTGCAATCGCCTATATCTTGGGCGGAGCTCAGGCCCCAGCCTCGCAGCGCATCTTCAAACAGTTTGCTCGTGAAGTGAATGCAGTCCTCCCCAAGCTAGAGGCCACGCGCCCGCTCAAGTGGTCCCAATGCGCCATCACCTTCAAATCGGCAGATCAGCTCAAGTGCACAGCCACTGCTGGCGCCCTCCCGATGCTTTGCTCCCCAGTCATCAGCAACATGCACTACAAAAAAAAGACACATCCGTGACATTTTGGGCCGAACGAATTTTTTTTCTGTCATACATATGACACTTCTATGACGATAATTGTGACAGAACCCAGTATCATCATAGATGTGGTGGGCTCCTACTTCTATGACAAAAAATCATGATAGAAAATGGGCTTTTCATCCTGGGCGGGCCGGAGACGCAGCTGCATGACATATTTTGGGCCGTCCATGACGGAAAAAAACATGGTAGAAGCGAGGGGTAGGAAAATTTCGGGGAGTTGCCGGTTACGGTGGGAGGCCGGGGACCGAGCGATGCGCGTTTCTCTCGTACACGTACGCGCGTGTGTGCGAGGCGTTGGCTCTAACGAACTGAAGCGAGGCGTTGGGCTCTAATCGAACCCGGCGACCTTTGCGAGCTACGCGTTCATCGAACCCGAGCGATCGATCGATGGCTGTTAATCGAACCCGATGGGCGATTCTTCGCTCTCGCTGCTAATCGAAGCCGATCGATTGGATGAACAGATGGCGCTATGGGGGGGGGGGTTGGATGAGCAGTGGCGGTGGCGTTGCCTCTGAATGAACAGGACCCGTGGTGTGGAGGGCTGGATGAGCAGTAGAAGGTGGAGGGGTGGCCGTGGAGGGTGGTTGAACAGGACCCGTGGTGTGGAGGGCTGGTTGAGCAATGGCGGTGGAGTAGCGCGGTGGAGGCTGGATGAACAGGAGCCCGTGGAGGCTGGAGGAGGTCGACGGTAGCCCGTGGAGGCTGGAGGAGGTCGACGGTGGAGATGAACAGTATCCCGTGGAGTCCCGTTTTGCGGTACGCCACACCCCTCCGATGAACATGACCCCCGTTTCGACCATAGGAGGTCCGTTTCGTCCGTTTTGCGGTACGCCACACCCCTCCCGATCAACAGGACCCCCATTTCAACCATAGGAGGTCCGTTTCCTCCATTTTACGGTACGCCACACCCCTCCCGATCAACAGGACCCCCGTTTCGACCGTAGGAGGTCCGTTTCCTCCGTTTTGCTGTATGCCATACCCCTCCCGATCAACAGGACCCCGTTCCGAACGTGGCCGGTCGAACACAAGTCTGTTTGCTCCGTTCTGCGGTACGCCAGGCCTCGTTTCCATCGCCTGTTCCGTCCAAGCCGGTTGGCTCCCACGCGTTCCGTTGCCTCCCGATGAACACGGCGCATTCCGTTGCCTCCCCATGAACACGATGCATTCCGTTGCCTCCCCATGAACACGACGCATTCCGTTGCCTCCCCATGAACACGACGCATTCCGTTGCTTCCCCATGAACACGAGCCCTCGCCATGCATTAGCGCGCGACTAGGCGTTCGAGACCCGCCCGTATGTACACATACGTGGCGTATTTTCTTTCTTGCACCTCGGCGCTGTGACGTGCGTGTACATGCTACGTGCGCGCTCTCCCACGACTTACACGCTGCGCCTCTACTACGACGCGGCGCCGCTTCTACATCGACCAAGGTATATGCATACCGTTCGCGACCAGGATGACAACGCTACGTACGCTTTGACCAGGTGGGTCCCGACTGACAGGCACTTCCTTGCCTGCGAAGATGTAGCTGGTGGGTCCCTGCAGTCAGGGGGGCGAATCGTTTTGTTTTTTTTGCCCGGACGCACTTCCTTGCGTGCAAAGGTGTAGCTGCTGGGTCCGAGCAGTCATGGGGGCGAATCTTTTTTTTGCCCGGACGCACTTCCTTGCGTGTGAAGGTGTAGCTATTGGGTCCCAGCGGTCAGGGGGCGAATCGTTTTTTTCCGGATGCACTTCCTTGCGTGCGAAGATGTAGCTGGTGGGTCCCAGCAGTCAGGGGGGCGAATAGTTTTTTTCCCGACGCACTTCCTTGCGTGCGAAGATGTAGCTCGTGGGTCCCAGCAGTCAGGGGGCGAATCATTTTTTTCGTGAAATACGGTGGCTCGTTCGGTGGGTCCCCGCTGTCAGGTGGAGGAATAATTATTTTGCGCGTAATAAGGAGGCACTTCCTTGCGGCTGCCGTGGACCCAGCTGTCAGCCTCTCCACGTACAGTCCACATCCGATGGAAGTCATTCCTTGACCATGTTGACCACGCCGCGCTGATAGCACCACGGCGGTGGACGACAGCGAGGCCTAGGAAGAGGACGATGCGGAGCCGGGGAAGACGCGGCAGTGGATGCACATGCGGAGAGGAGTACGAGGGTTCACTGGTTCGGCTGCGCTGCCGTCGCCGCAGAATAACAGGGGGTGTGGGTGAGTGGAGGGATGGCCTGGCCAGCGGTGGGAGTAGTAGGGGGCCGTGAGGCCTCCACGGCAGCACAATCGAGCCACGGGAGGCAGGAGCAGGCGACACGACCGGCGCTACTTTGGGTGGCTGGAGCAAGAAGACCAGAGGTTGAAGAAGCACGACGGCCGTTGGATGGACATCGTACGGTCACTATAGCTAGAATCGTTTATTATTGACTAAGTTGACAAAGCCCTTGGTACGCCAACTTAGTAGGCCCTGTGTCAGCTTAAAGCGGTGCGCCCGGATGTCGTGGGAGGAATCATTTTTGGGCGGGTGAAGCTAGAATATCCGAGATTGAAGAAGAAGCACGGCATCCGTTGGATGGACATCCAACGCCATCGCTACTAGAACCGTGTGTTGACTATAAGTTGACAAAGCCTTGCATACGCGTCAACTCTGTTTTTTTAGGGGACGTGTCAACTTAGTAAGGCCAGAAGTGTGTGGCAGAGAACTTATAGCCCATTTGAGATTTGTAAGAATGTGTAGCCCATTTTTGAATTCTAATGGAATTTACTACAGCCCATTTACAGTTTGTTAAAACTACAACCCATTTCAACCAACCGTTCAAAACAGAATTCAATAAAATTTCCCACATTTTGATGGGATCCGAATATTTTTATCCTGAAATTTCTAGTCAGATTAAATACAATTTCAATATAAATTTATATTACGTAAAAATCCAACAAAACATTGCGCTTGCAACAATTAATGAAATTAAAATTTTCAATATTCCAAAAATAATATTTTATAAAGTAATCACTGTTTGGTGCATTTTTTAATAGTTACTACCCAGTTTTTATAATTACATCCCATTTATTATTTCTTAAAGCCCATTTTCTTGTCAAGCCTAATGCATCCCTCCTAGGAAAGATTTGCAGCCCAGCGGGACGGTGAATAACAACTTGACCTTGCCTGGGTATTCCTAAAAAAAAGTATAGCTGGGCTAGCCATTTTCAGCTTGAAAAAAATTAATATCTGGGCTGGATATCTGGCCCGGGCTAGACGGGCCACAACCCGCCCAGTTAATACCTGCAGCGATGTTTTCGTTGTTGTTCAGAGGAGAAAAATTAATATCTGGGGTAAACATTGAAATTTTTTGCAGTGCTCACACCTCAAAAACACAAATACTGCTCGAGCTGCTTGGTCCCAGCTGTCGGCCGCTTCTTGTGCAATTCTCTCATTTATTGACTAGAGTACATAGGTTGACAATGGTGTGGGACCGTGATGTCAGGAAACCAGGAGGAAGCAAAATAAATTATAGTTATATATATATATAATAAGGAGGCACTTGCGTACGTGAGGCTATGGACCCGGTGGGTCCCCATTGTCATCCTATCCAAGTAAAGTCATCTCCTCGCCCGCGCGTGCTTTCCGCCTGAAACAGTCAGCGCCGGCCGCCCCGCTTCCGGGTGCAGGCGATTGCTCCGCCTTCAAACTACACAAGTGCCATCCGTCCGTCCATCTGCCGCACATATTAATGATACGCGGTTGCCGAGGCGTCTACTCCGGCGTCACACGTCCGTCCCTCTGCCTGCCCACCATTGCTATATAAACTGCTGCGTCGGCCATAGCCGCAGTCATCCGCATCCGTTCCCTTTATCCTGTCCACACCACTACTTCCCACCATGGCTTCCTCGCGCTCCAGCGCTCTTCGGGACGGGCGGACGAAGGACCACAAGGAGATGGCAGCCATTGCTGCCGACCGGCTGGCCGACAGGCAGCCGGAGGACGACGACGTCCTAATGGAGAACATGGTAGTCGACGATCCGGCGCCAACCCCCTCCTCCGCGCCATCCTCGCCGGTGCATTGCACCATGACCATCGGCGAGGCCCGTGCCCAATATATGGACAGGGTAAGGCCGATGCGTGAGGAGCAGTTCCGGGAGGCGCAGCCGACGCCGCTACAACCACCATCTCTCCGGGAGCACTGCAGCGGAGGAGCAGATCGCCGCGGGAGCGGGCGGAGCAGAGGCGCTGCTCGACTCGTACCGCTCGCCGCAAGGGCCGCCTCGGCCTGGCGGTACCGCATGCGGGTGGCGGAGGCTGCGCCGCCTACAAAGAGGCTAGCAAAGAGGGCGGCGAAGCGGGCAAGGCGCTGTTTGGCGAGACCGAGGACGAGGCAGAGGACAATGCCGGCTCCGACGAGTCCCCGCTCCGCTGGCGTCGATGACTCCCTGCTCCGCCGAGGCCCCGCGGCGCCAACAACGAGGCAGAGGACACCGCCGGCTCTGCCGAGGCCCCGCCCCGCCAACAATGAGGCAGAGGACATCGCCGGCTCAGCCGAGGCCCCACCCTGCCATCAACGTGGGGGAGGATTTCCACCGCTCCGCCGAGGCGCCGCCCGCCGGCAACGAGACAGAGGACATCGCCGGCTCCGCCGAAGCCCCGCCCCGCTGCCAACGAGGTCGCGCCACACAGAAAACGAGGAAGAGTAGAACACGGTAGGTCGCCGCCGCTGGTCCAAGTAAGGCCACCTGCTACCCTCGGTTGAAGCCAAGCTAGGCGGGTTGACCATTGACGGCGGTTAGCTTCTTGGCGGCGACGTGAGTCGGAGAGCTGCGCCGAGAAGAACGCTGCTTCTACTTAATCTGCTGGTGCAGCTTGGTGACGACACGTGGGCCCAACAGGCCACATGTCGATTCTGCAACTGCACCTGCAGATTAAGTCATCAAGCTTCTGTTCGCTCGGCGGGACACATGTGGGTAGCTTTGGTTAATTAATTATACCTCCAGCGCACCTTTTTAGTTTTTTTTCAAAAGGAGGATGACCTCCGCCTCAGATCCGGGAGATGCATGCGCCACAAACACCCTTTTAGTTGAAGAATGTATGAAATGTAATGAAATCCGCATGTTTATATGAAATCCGACCGTGTATGAATGAATTTATTTCGATTAGTTCAATTCCAGTATCACCGGCATTGGATGAAATGCAAAACAATACGTACTAGCATTATTCCTGTGGTGATCACCACATTTGCAGCAGTTTCACATGTACTCCTCCGGTCCTTTCTAGTCGCATACAAGTTTGTCTGCAGTCAAAGTATCTCTACTTTGACCAATCTTATACAAAAAGTATGCACTTTCACAATGTGCAAAGTAAAAAGGAATGTATGAGTACAAAGAGTTTGAGCAGCTTTTTAGCGTTTACATACATTGCAATCAAACACACAGGCCTGGCAATTCATAGAGAACATTCAAAACAATCGACGATTATGCATCTCAGCAACTCACATGTTAGAGGTAATATTTACATCACAACTAAAGAATAAAGAAAAAATTAATCGCCGCCGACGACAGAAAGGGCGCCCCATTCGAAAATATCAAACGATATCTTGCTAAAATCAATGAGCAAAATTTGACAAGGTTGTCCCATTCCAAAATATCAAATGCCTACGATTGTGGAATGGGCAGGGTTTGCCATCAGTTCGGACATTGACATGGCACCTCGTGCTAAATAAACAAGCTGTTCTTTTGTGCAGTTCCACCAAAATCAACCAAATTTGCGTAGCTTGTATGATTTCGCCCTTATATGTTGCAACGCCTTGAACTTATGGGCACCTCCTTTCTTGTGGTGGAAATGAATGATTCGATGTATTCATGAACATTTTGTGCAGTTCCGTTGAAATCAAGCTGAGCACCCTGTTTGCACAAATACAAAAAGTGATTAGTATAAAGCAAACTGTACTATGAATTGACAGTTTCAACAGCACATACATGGTCCATGTAGAGCACACTTTTAGAAAATGGAACTCACCGGAAAGAATCCTAGAACAACATTGTACTCGCATCACAACAAAAAATGGAGATTTGTCAGTCCTTCTGAGCTGAAGTTAGTTTGGTCTTGTGGGGAGTAATGTAACCATCCTTCAACTGCTCCTTCTAATGAGAAGATAGACAGGGCTTCTTCATCCTGGCATAATCGGAACTAGTCACTTCACGTACTCCATATTTTTCTTCAGAGGAAGATGATCCTGTTTGCTCGAAAAAAGGAAAGGAAATATTTAAAACAGCACAGATGAAGCACTTCTCAAGGACAATACCACTTTTTCATGACAAGTATCTAAACAGTAGCACAACACCAATAGAGATGACAAAGCTCAATCATATGGATGAAATCAGTGGGTGAGTACCAACATTTGTCGAGGTTGATTGTGTAGAGCATACAGATGAAGCACTTCTCCGGAACCATCTGCTGCTATCTACGGGGTGGCCATGCTTACTATATACTCCTCGATTAGTTTAATGTTTCCAACATCTTCTTGTGCAGTTCCACTAAAATATATGGTATCTTCAAAGAAGATCCTGTTTGCACAAGTAGAGATAATTACGTATGGCATCAAATCAGTGGCAAAACAATTGCTCGCTCCAGCCATAGCAATAAATTAAGATGCAAAACTATATCATTACTTATGTCATCACAGTTCCAGTGCTTCATTACAGCACCGGGAGTTGATTTTTGTTTTTCTTCCGCTTGTTCTTCCCCTTCATCACTTGGTTCAATAATAGACAAGCTTCGCCTTCAATGTAAGATTTGGCATGTCAATTAGGGAGCAAAAGTATAGTACTAAACTTAATTTTACGATGAAAGTGGCAAAATACATGCCAGCAGTTGTGAAATATCCTTATCTTACCTCAATGGGATATTACGTTGCACATCTGATTGGAAGTCTTGTCTCCATTTGTGCAGTTCACTAAAATCAAGCAACATTATCGCATAAGTAGCACAACATATGAAAGCACACTGCAGAATCATGTGAAAGAAGGCTAGTACTGACCTCTCATGATGCGGAATTCAAACAACTCACAAGAAGAAGATCTGAACCAAATTCACCTTAACGGATAGGAAGTAAGATCTCCTCTTGTGCAGTTCCACTAAGATCAAGCAATCAAGCAACGTTGTCGGTGTGACATTTTGGTTGAACTGCACAAAACACTCTTAAAACAAAAGTGTTTTGTGCAGGCAACAAAAGGTCACAATGGCAACGAGGTGAAGTAGATAACCCTGTTTACACAGAGGTGCAAAGGAAACAATTAGTGGTCAATAACGGTGGATGACACAGAAGCCAACAAAAAGAAGCATCTACCTTATCTAAATGGGAAAGAAAGCAAGACAGTAGCATTTCTCAAACAGTGGCATTGATTAATATTAACATAGAGATTATATTAACAATAAAATTCGTTAAACATGTAATTTGCTTTTAAGCGTGGCATTGCATCAATTTTCCAGTGGCATTATTAGAGGGTGTTTGTTTATAGGGACATTTTGGTGTAGGGACTAAAAAACTCCGTGTCACCACATCTAAACCAAACAGGAGGGACTTTTCGGGACTAAAAGTGGGCATTTGGGACTAAAGAAAGAAGACCCCGAGGGAGTCTTTTGGGACTTTTCCAACAGTTGCCCCTGCCACGCATCGCACCTTGTTTCTATTAGTTCATTACTAGGGTAACATGGTCTTTTATCATGTCATTTAATAACCTCTAGTCCATGTTTAGTCCTCGAACCAAGCAGGTAGGGACTAGGGAGTTTTAACCAAACATGGCCTTAGATTAACAACAACTAATGAGTTGCAGGGACGGTGGGACGACCAGCACCATGTGCATCTACCGATGTACTGTGGTCATGCATAGTCTGTTGCAACAAAGAACAAACAACCAAGGAGCATATTTGTGTTGGTCCCAGTTTTGTTATCTTTAGACACCTTTCCCTATGTGAGCGCAGCAAATCTAGTCCTGCTCAAACTCTACAGCCTTGTCCCTTCCTTTCCTTTTGAACTAGTACTTTCGCCCCTTCCTTTCCTCTTTGAACCACGTCCTAGATTTATGCGATACAACTTTCCCCACTACTTTCCCCCATTCCTTTCCTCTTTGAACCACGTCCTAGATTCATGCTATACAACTTTCCCCCTTCATTTCCTCTTTGAACCACGTCCTAGATTCATGCTATATACAACTTTTCCCACTACTTTCCCCCACTCCTTTCCTCTTTGAACCACGTCCTAGATTCATGGTATACATGCAGCTAGAGCAATGCATGTGGAGTAAGTAAAATATACCTTAAGGTTCTTGGGGCGTGGTTCGGTGGGCGACGGGACGGCTGTGAAGAAGAAGGGGTCGGAGGCCCTCCCGCGCCGCCGCTGGGTGGAAAGTGAACAACAACGCCGGTAGTGGATTCCTTCCCTCGCCGACGGCGACAACGTTAAGCCTCCTTCCCTTCCCGGCAGACGGATCCTGCCGGCTCTTTGAGCAACAGTGAGGGGAGAGAGGCCAACGAAGTCTTGTTTAGATCTGGAGAGGGAGAGAGTGTGAAGAGAGCAACTACAATATTTGAGGCTCCAGCGGAGAGGCGAGAGTGTGTGAAGAGAGCAACTACAAGCGCTGAGGCTCCAACATGTATATATATATATATATATATACTGGAGAGAGAGTGTGAAGCATGCAAACCCTAGAAAACATTTTGACCAGTCAAAGAATCCTCCTGGCAAAAATTATGCTCAAGTGTAGTTATCGAACCCGAGACCTCAAGTTTGATGAGCGAACAGGCTAACTAGCTACACAACCCTCCCGTTATGTTCAACGAGAGGAAAATAACCTTTTATACATTCCTGCATTCGTGTGACAGGCATGCCGTGTTTTTTTGTGTGTGTGTGGAGTCATTAGGATTTCAATCATAATCGTGTCATGTGGCTTTGGTGGTAAGACTATCCACAAGTGGTGTAGAAATAATGCAGCCTTAGTCACCTTACCTCTCTCCACGTAGTATGCTGGGTCCCACCAATGAGGGTGAAACAAACAAATTAATAAGAAAAATTAAAAGCGCCAGTGTGTATCTTACTACTCACACATCTCGCTACTGCTCGGGAACACTGCCAATTGATCCTCTGTTCGCTCACATACTATTTTAAGTGAATCCTTATTATAACATGCACACAAATTTTGGGCACTTGTATTCGACTTAAGTCAGTGTGCCACCAGATCTCGTATACTTACTACCCTCCGTCTAGGTGTAATAAGTCACGTTAGAAGGTGCAACGGGACCAAGGTGCGCGTGCGTGTGCGTGTGTGTGTTTAACAACATGTGTGTGTTAGAGAGTGCGACAGATCGACCTACTCCTACAGAGATATGGTGTGTAGTGTATGATTTTAGCCATGAGAGTTGGTGCATCCTCTCGTTTCGGGCGTGTCCGTAGGGACATCTGGACAGCTGCCACGCCCGCTCCTCGACCAGCCTGGCCCACCCAAAGCCCCTCCATCGCCGCAAGCCTTCCCGCCCGAAATGGTCAGCGCCGCCCAAAGAATCGGTGCCGCATTCATGCCCGGCAGAGCGGACGCGACCTCTCACCGGGCGCAAGAGTGATGGTTGCTTCGTCCGTCCAACTTATCGCTGGGTCTATGTGATTTGACGGCTCATTGGTCTTTATTATTGAGGTGGTAGGACTGCTGGATGTCCCACGCCGCGTGAAAGGAGGTAGTAGATTACAATTTTCTCCATTCTTACAGCGGAGGAGTGCAAGAGCAGTGAAAACACGCAGGCTCAGTGATTACATGGCCCACCTCACACTATCACCGCGCGACACCTAACTCTTTACATAGTACTCCCTCCGTTCCTAAATATTACTAGATGAGTCCCCGCGCGTTGCCGCGGAACAGTGGTATATCTCTCTGCGCAAAATTATCGATTTCATAGAACTAAAAAAATCTATAACCGCATGACAAATGTGGTAGCCAAACTAAATAAACTCCCATCATCATTTAGATCATCCCACGTAAGGAAAAAAGATCAGCCAACTCCTACTGCATAATGGGATTATATTTTTCTTTTTGACATGTTAATGGGACTTAAAAGCTCACTTACATGCATGCTACCGGTGCATGCTTGCATGCAAACATGTTGATGTGATTTAAAACCCACTCACATGCATGTGCCACGGTATTTCTGCATGCTTGCATGTGGCTTAGTCTTGAGCCTCTCAACGCCTAGATCAGACGGCTATTATGACTGATTTACTTCATCTAATGGCTACGTCAATTTTGATGATGTGGCTCAAGGAGAGGATAGATAATTCCTAGTAGTGGGGCTAGCTATTACTAGTAGATAAGTCTTTGTAGAGATTCCACTAGGTGAACTACATACGGAACAAAATGAATGAATCTACACTTAAAATGCATCTATATACATCCGCATGTGGTTAATGGTGAAATCTCTACAAAGACTTATATTTAGGAACGGAGGAAGTACTAGTATAGTACTAGTACGCATCTTGTAATTTATCAGCGAGATAAATTTGTACAATGCTATGAAGCTTCCAGCTCTGTTACATGTATCTTGCGCCCAAGGTTGCCCGCTGCAACATTTCATCAAATACAAAGGAGACTAACATGCATGCTATTGCATCTCAATGATTGACAGATCATAGAAAATATGTACTCCTCCGCTCCAAAATAAGTGTCTCAACTTTGTGCAAACTTTAGTACAAAGTTGTACTACTACTAAAGTTGACACTTATTTTGGAACAGAGGCAGCTAAAGAAAAAACGATCCATGCAGTCCCTAGCCCTTGAACCGTGAACCCCGACCAGGCTTCAATTTGTTGGCAACGCTCGAGCTTCCTAATAAATGAAGTTTGCAACCTTTTGACCATCGGATCATTTTGTGCAGTTTCACCAAAATCGAGATGAGCATCCCTGTGGCAAAGAAATTGAAGAAGCGTGATTAGAATAAGATTACTAGGACTAGTTGATGAGACATAAACTCATCACAAATACAAGACGAGAAGCCAGAGAGGTATCGGTATGTGCGGGGCAAAGAAGTAGAGAAATATCCACAGGAGTGATGTGGGCAGCTGGAGCGATGGTGCAAGCCGGCTGTAAAGGGAGTTGTACCGAGGGACGAGCTCAACCTTGAGGAGGGCGGCGGAGGCGGCAACCGCCCACGTCGCGGCAAGTGAGCAAGGGACGAAGGCAACCTCACCGCTTTGTGAGAGAGAACGGCGGGACCCTCGATCGGACGTGCCGACGGTGGGTTTTCGCCGTCGGCGACGGCCACCGTGATCTACACTAAGCATCCACCCTTCCCAAGCGGACGGATCCGCCGGATGTTAGAGATGTGGCCACGATCGTTTTGTGCGAGAGAGTGTGAAGAGAGCAACCCAGCAAGCAACCGTAGGCTGGCCCGCCCCGACTATGTATATAGTGGAGCGGTTTCCTTTTCTCTCCATATGAACCTATCATATTGCGTACGTGCCACTGAAGAAAAAAAAATTATTTATAAATGACGCGGCACCTACTAACCTTGCGCTTGGCATCTCCAAAATATTAACCTTGCGATTGGCTCTTCGCCTCTTTGGGAAGTCGAGCAATAATGGTAGTGCAGTATATATCGTTCTGGCTATATGAGACCGAATGAATTGCTGCACGTCCACCACGTGGGCGAGGGTCGAGGGGCGAGGGAGAGTGCTACTACATACGGAGCAAAATGAGTGAATGTACACTCTAAAATACGTCTATATACATCACTGTTTGGAGTATGTACTAGTAGTTCATATTGAAATCTACTAAAGGACATATATATTCCAAACAATATGATATAATCTCTATAACCAAGGTAGTAGGGACGAGGAGTAAACGGAGGGAGTAGTAAATTTTTCTCCTCGTCCTGCGAGCCACAGGCACAAGATGGGCGAGGGAGGAGCAAGCTTCACCTCATCCTGCGAGCCACCGCGCCATGGGCGGGGAGACGGCGACTAAGCAAGCTTCTCCTCGCTCATGAGTTGACGGGACACATCAAAAGTACTCCAGGTGTATAGAGCCTTGCCTCTAAGGTAGGCCCCACATGGTTTGCCTCTTTTTTAATTTAACATAACGCGTCAAGTCGCAATTTGTTTGTTCACCCGTGGTAGACGATCCTCCCTCCACCAAGTGGACAACCAAGACACGCCAAATTACCACGTGGGCTGCCTTTTTCAGACAGAAATGAGCTCCACCTGTACCCGCGGGTGTGGTTGGGAAAGAGACGGAGTACGTGCGCCGTGCATGCACCTCTTCTCTTTAGGCACGTCCCCCACCTACGTGGGGGTGTGTGAGAGATACAGACCGCATTCGTGAGTGTTTTTTGTTTTGTGGTGGGGGTGGGGGTGGGGTGGGGGTTGATTTCGTGAATTATTTGTGGGAATATGTGTCGATGACATCTCAAACAAAATTTTGCATGCAATGTGTGTGAAATGGAGGCCTATCCATATCATACATAGAGGGTCGGGCAATCCACGAGAAGAGAGGGAGGGGTCATAGCTATCGATAGAGTCGAAGAGAGGATCAAGTGGGTGGGTGCGAGATCGATGAAGAGAGCCATCGAAATTGTGTGTGTGTGTGTGTGTGCAAGTCAAAGATATAGGCGACTGGCCTGCCGAAACGTTAGAGGGCACATGTCAAGTTTGTGTGTGGCAGGAGACATGACTAGAGCGCTTGATGTATCAGTGTGTGGGGGGGGGGGGGGGGGGGGGGGGGTAGGCAGAGGCCTAACTATAGAGGTAGAACGACTCGTATATGTGTTGAGAAGGAGAGACCCAGCTATGTCTTGAGGGAGATCGGTCGACATCCATACATAATCAAGGACGGGAAATATGATGGGACAGAGAGAGAGAGAGAGAGAGAGAGAGAGGGAGGGAGGGGTAGAGTGCTGGATGGGTGATGGAGTTGCTTCTCGGAGATGTTGGGAGAGGCCTACTAGACAAACTGAGGGTGGAACTGCAATGTTATCAATAAGAGTGGGGATGTGTTTCGTGTGTGCTCGTGCGTGATAGATCTGTCGGGACGCATCCATGGATGATGAAGGGGAACCATGTGTTTGGTAAGCAAACCTAACTAGATCGGTAGATCAATTGTTGTTTGTCGGAGGAAGGGAGAGACACAACTAATGAGGTAGATCGATCGATGTGTGGGTAAAAACGAGTTATAAGGACCTAGCTGCTATATGTATAGCGAGAGATCGGTCGGTGTACGCCCATTTGTTAGAGGCAAATAAGGCCCAATGAGACGGATAGACAGAGAGAATGGAGCTAGGAGGTGGTGCGAGAGGCCCAACTACTAGCTAGATAGGGGAGGAGGTGCGGTTGTGAGATCGATGAAAAGAGGGGCGAGAGTTTACACGTGTCTCGACCATATGAGAGACACGAGGCAAGGACACATAAAGGAGGAGATTGAAGCTGTGTGTGTGTATGCTGTAGGCAGGCATCACTGGAGAGGTTTATCGATCGGTGTGTGTCGGAAAGGAGTTGTGGAGACTCGGGAGAACGACCTAAAAAAAAAATGAATGTGCCCGTGGATAGAATGCCGAGGAGGAGGAGGGCGAGGAGGGCGTGTGCATGCACGAGAGAAAGTTAGTGGTAGCTACAAAGGTTAGAGGATTGTGTGGGTGTAAGAGACTAACAAAGATCATAATTTGATATGAAAGCGGATTCATATATTTGAATAGGAGATCATAGTGTTTTAAACATTGCATGCATGAATATAGCGGTGATACACGTGTTGTGCACATGTTATACCATAATGTGATAATGCATGGCGTTTGCAACTCACAGCTAAATGCCGAACAATCTAAACCATACTATACATCAAACAATCTCACATTTTATTTGAATTTGTGATAATGTGTATGCTTGCAGCTTACAACTAAATATCGAGCAATCTAAACAATACTATATATCGAACATTCTCACATTTTATTTGAATTTGTGGTAATGTGTGGTGTTTGCAACTCACATCTAAATACTTGTAGGCGTGAGGGGGGGGCACCATACATAATGTGATAAACACATTATACATATGAGACATGGTTTAGATTATGAAGATCTAGCTAGAGCTAGAAATGTAATGTGATTTGAAATCAAAATAAAGTGGATTCAAAATCTAGTTCGAGTTCATATAGTACACATAGTTCATATGTAACTCGAGACTAATCATGTGGTGTGCTGTGAAGATAATACACAAACGATGGTTTAACTTGACAATAATGATGATTGTAGATCTTATTAAAACAGAGAAACGAATTCAAATGCTTTGACTTCACAACAATCATTATCTGTAGATCTTATTCAAATTTAGTTCATATTGAAGCGGTAGTATATACGCTTGGAATGCACTAAAACGCTCATTTGAGTAGTAGGTTGCATGCATTATACACGAGCGTAAATATTTTAATTGAACATAACATGAATTCAAAGTTTTGAATGACATTTGTAGTGCGCATTGATTTGGTACAAGACACGTTAGGCTTGTCCGAAATTTCAACCCGCGCTTTGTTAGCCCGAAATATTTAAGATATATCTTTGTCTCACAGTGCTCGACAACTCCTCCATCTCAACCCGCCTTGCTATTCGAAATTACAACACGCGAAAACTCCCACCTCCCGTGAAATCCCGACACGCGAAATGCCCGTGGTACCCTCGAACCGAAAGAACCGCCTCAAATCGGTGGGGGTACTTTCGAACTTACCCCACATTTCGGACAAGCGCCTCTAAGCCATGGTTCCCCACCGCCATCCCATCCGCCCACCCATTCAGACACCGAGGCCGCGAAAACCCGCGACGAAACCCCACACCCCTGCTCCGTCGCCACCCAGCGGAGCCTCTTCCCGACGACGCCGTCCACAAGAACACCTCGACGTCCCTCATCCACCATACCGATGAGGATCCGTCGTCGATCTCATCGTCCCGCCGGTTCAGCCACCCCGCCCTCCACCTCCAAGGAGCTGCCCCGTTCCCCTCGCCTTTTCGCGCCACCTCCATTCCCACACCGCCGCCTTCACCTGCACCACCGGAAGAGCATCATCATCACCGCTTCTCGGATGAAGCTGCGCCTAATCGGCGCCACCAAAGAGGTTGTACACTAATCGCGCATTTTCTTCTTGATTCGATCTCACGGTGCTGCCGGTGCTCGGTCCCGAGCCGACACGGCGCTGCTCCATCCACGGCGGCGCCGCCGGCACTTCCTCCACGGCGCCGCTCCCTCGGCGGCGACGCCCACATCAGAGGAGCTGCTGCTGCTTTAGCTCTCGCCGCTGCCGCTGCTCGCTCTTGCTCTCGGTCCCCGCGCTGGTCTGCTTCTTGCTATTGCTCTTGCTCTTGCTTTCTTGCTCTCGCTCTTGCTCTTGCTCTTGCTTATGATGCTGCTCGATTGGCTACACTTCATCGACTGAATCGACTTTTGGGTCATCGATTTTCAAGGGTGGGCTCGCTGGGTGAAGGAAGAACCAGCCGCAGCGGGGAGGGGGCTCACGGAGAGGTACCCCACTATCTATCTTAGGGTTCAGGATGGGGCGGTGGTCGCGGCGGTGGCGGGCGTTATGGGCGGTGGCGTGGGGATCGCCGGAGAAAAGCTCGCACGGGGGCCTAGAGGGATGGCTGGGCGGCGGAGCGGCGGGGGGGTTTTTGGCGGGCGGGCGGCGACCGCCGTCATGGCGGCGGGGCTGCTGTTTGGCCGGTGGTGGTGGCGGCTCGTGGGGTGGAGGTTGAAGATGAACCGCAGCCCTTGATTTCAGATCCAACGGCTGCAAAATCGACCGACCAGAGATGAAAAGTCGAGTCGACCGACGTGTAGCCTCACCTTGCTAGTGCATTCAGTTTCGACAAAGAAAATTCAGTTTCGACGCTTAGGTTCAGTTTGACGCTTAAGTTCAGTTTCGACGCTTAAGTTCTGTTTCGACGCTTAAGTTCAGAGATGAGCGGCTGATGTATTTTACATCTAGCACTTTGTGGTTATGTATTTTACGCCATGTATTGAGATGCTATTAGAATTCCACTCAGGTTAACGTTGTTCGTTGTCTCTCTTGTCCTGCTTCAGCCTCAAGGCCGCATAACTCACGGAGCTGCTCCAACGATTTAAACCCTCCATCACAGCCGAGCAGTACTCGGCTCCATCTCCGACGCCTAAGATCTTCTTCCTCCTCCGACAGCAAAGTCAGCGGAGCATCCTCACCGCCAACCCAATCACGCTGAGATCGACATGGCTTCGCCAAAGAGGTTGTACACTTGTTGCATCTCTTTTTACTCTACATGTTATATATATTGTCCATCGAGCACACGGATTTGTTCCTTTAGTGTCTCCTTGAAAGAAAAAACGTAGGAATTTTAATTTTCACTTGTCCTCCTTTTCAAATTCCTATTCATGAAGCACAAGACTAAGAGATAGTAGCATAATAGCATTATAACCGTACATTTTCTTGTGGTTTGACTTAATCTCACCATGCTTCTTTGCATCCTGTGATCTTCCAATTGTTGTGAATCAAACACCCAGATTGGCGTAAATCTGTGTTTTTAAATTCTCTGCTTTGCACGTGCATTCCTATCCTATTCCTGTCTATTTCCTATCCCTGCATTGTTGGAATCCTCCAATTCAAACGAGCCCTTACAGAATTACTTCTCTTACAGATAGTTGTCAAAGAAAATCTTGCGTGGTTTGTCCCGCTCCTACTACCCCGTCGTCCACCCCAGCTCAGCTGCTCCAATGACAGAAGGGTCCAGCACAACAGGGATCTGGCCTCCGGACTATCTTTCGCCGCCTCAGATCTTCTTCCCCGCCGCTGGCAGCCGTGAAAACTGCATTACCATCATCAACCGAGCAGATGACCTCGAGGACTACACGGGTCCGCAAGAGAGGTCGCACTCTTTCGTGTTCCGCCACGTTATGCATCGCTAATATTACATGCTACTTTATCGTCCCTGTTCACCGATTAGACTCGAGTCAGCCCAAACTAATGGTCAAACTTGAGTTTTTAAATGGTTGTGGGGTACATATCGGGCCGCTATCAATAGTATCTATCTACTATCTAGTTAATCTCCGGTGTCTACTATGAGTTTCATGTTGGGTGGGAAACAAACAAAGAAAGAAGCCATTATCTGTATTTATTAACCAAGCCATTATCTATCTCGCTATTATTGGTTTTGGGTCTATCCACAAAGTTGCTACCATCACTCTGGATTTCTGCATGCACTCCTTACATAATCTCACTATGTTTTATTCCTATGCATGACAGCTTATTGTAAACAATGGAACTGAACATGTAGAGCAAAAGAGACGAGCCTTGCGTGGCAATATAATTTCATGCAGACGCCGCCCATGGTAGGCGCAAAGGCAGCCCCCTCCACGCATTTCGGATTGTAATCGAGAGGAAGATATCTGCTCGAGGGGGATTCGTATGAGAAGATAACTCCTATTTACCCCCGAGGTCTTCGCCTAACTTGGCATGCCGATGTTGGTTATATCATGCATATGGTGTCTTGCATTGCTTACTTTATACATCAAATATGTCATCTCGCTTAGTTTAGACATCCTTTGTGCGAATGCCATCTGCTTAGTTTATTCATCGTTTATGTGAATTATGCAACGCCACCTTCCGTGCATCATATATGTGAATTTTGCAATGCCATCCTGCTTAGCCACCATCTTATATGTAAATTATATCAGGCCATCCTTTTTTTGTTACATATTACATTTGTCAACAATGTTAGTACATTCAATCGCTCTTCGTGTGCATCAGCCATTTGACACGGTGATGGCAAATTCGAGTGAAAACAAGGTCTTTCGAGCAGACTATGCTATCTGACGAAGCGCATATCTCGCTGGTTACGGATAGCTCCTCGAGGAGGATTCGAGACAGATGACCAGTCCTATTCCCCGAGGTGTATGCTCTAACTTGGCAGGGTTATGTTGCTCATATCGTATGTATGGTGTCTCGCATTGCTATGCCATTTGATTAGTTTAGACATGCTTTGTGTGAATGCCACTGCTCAAAGGTGTCTAATTACCATATATGTGAATTATGCATTGCCATCTTGTTGCAAGACATTATATATGTGAATTATACAATGCTATCTTGTTGCAAAGGCATTATATATGTGAATTATGCAATGCCATGTTGTTTAGCCAATCATCATGTATGTGAATTATATCATGCTATCATTTTTTGTATTACGTGTTCCATTTGTCGACAACGTTTGTATATTCAACTACTCTTCCTGCATCAGCCATTTGAAGCGGTGATGGAAGTATCTCGAGGAAAACAAGGTATTCAGAGCAGATAATGCTACTCGCTCAAGCAGACATCTTGTTGGTTCAGAGAGCTCCTCGAGGAGGATTCGTAGACCGATGACCAGTCCTATTTCCCCGAGGTCTATGCTCAAACTTGGCAGGGTTATATTACCCATGTCATGCATGTTGTCTTGCATTGCTTAGTTTTTACATCATATATAGATTGCCATCTGCTTACTTGCTTACTATATAAATCATATATTTGAATTATATCATGCCATCATGTTTACATAGTACATACACATCATCTATCTGAATTATGGCATGGCAACCCATTTAATAAAGACATCATATAGTTATATCATCTCATCCTGCTTAGTGTTTACAATCATCATATTTAGAATTATGGCATTCTATCCATGAATGTATGTGAATTATGGCATGCCAACCTATTTAATAAACACATTATATAGTTATGTCATGTCATCCTGCTTACATAGTCTCATATTTTGAACTATGTCTTTCCATCTTTTTAGTTAGCCATCATAATGTGAAATTGTGTCATGCTATCCTGCTTAGTTAGCCATCATATATGTGAAATTGTGTCATGCTATCCTGTTTGGTTAGACAACATAAATATGAATTATTTCATGCCCTCTTTTATTCCCCACTATCCATTGCACCTATCATCATACAATGTCTATACTTTCAATTACTTTTCTTGTTTATCAGCCATTTGAATTGGAGAGCGTGATGGCAGATATCTAAGGGAGTAACAACACGGTCTTCGTAAAAGATAGTGCTACCATTGATGCAGATAGAACCACGGTTGTACTTGCCCAAGGACCAGATCCACCACACATAACCTGACTCTCAGATTGTACCCCTACCTAGTTGGACAGAGAACCAGCTACCCCTTCTAACCCCAACCCCGCAGATAGTAACCCAGCCCAGCTTGACACAAGACCATCTCCACCACAGAGCACCCAAACACGAGCGGTTAGTAAGGAACTGCAGTGCCCAAAGCACGAGGACCACCACTCCAATCCCAACTCAACGCTTAAAGGAGAAGAAGATTTGTTCTCGTGCAGGTCTCAGAGCTATGGTTCATACTCCTTTGCTCTTGCATTATCAGATTTACTCATACCAACTATTTTCAAATTTGAAGGATGGAATTGAAACTCCAATGGCGCAATAGGTATGTTTTAAACCTGTTTCTTTAACCGGTTTGCTGTTGTAACCTGCTCTATGTTGATTTCAGTTTCAATTGAATAAACAGTTATGTTCTCATGTCATGCACATTACAAGTGTTGTTATTGCTCTATAGTTACCCACACTTATATTCTATCTATTCTGCTTTGTCTTGAACAAATATTATTTGAACTGTGTCTCTATCTTGATTTGGCAACAAAACTAGAATGATATAGACCATAAAGTGACCATGGTACATAGATATATGTTTGTTTCATGCTGTTATCCTGTCCACTTTACTACCGAACTCATTTACCAAAATGAGTTTCATATACAACATGGTAAACATGTGATGTGTCCGCTTGTTTCTCTTTTAGAATGCGGACAAAATATTGGAGAACAAGACGCGTTATCCAATGGTAAAGGAAGTAATGTAGATAAGGTTCAAGATAGTGAGACATCCTGTTGGTCTCCAAGAAAGCTGATAAAAACTATCTTGACGACAAAGTGAGGGAACCCAAAAGTCCTGTCTTGATGTAGTGTTCGTTATCGCCACTATCTGCCGCACAAGCTCTTCAACTCGCTGCTGAATCAGTTCGTCTTCTTGAGTCTCAACTTCAAGTTGAAAGACATCGATCGAGATGTCTTTGCGACAGAAGTCAAGGACGAGGAAGTCCCGCAGAATTCAGATGCATATTTTCGGTGCAACAAAGAAGTTACTGGAGGATTTAAGCGCCAAACAAGAGAAAGTTAATAAGCTTGCTAAGCATCTTGCCGACATTATGGGTACCTGTGATATTGTTTCTTGAGATCTTCAAGTGGTTTCAGTTCTGGATTTGTTTTCTTTTGGCGTTTATTTGCGCTGGTCGCCAACTTTGACAACCGGTGTATATGATATGTTGCTTTGTTCCCTATATTTGCCACGGTGGCTAACTTTGATGCCCAATGGATGTAATATATGTAATAGCCGTGATAGCCTAGCATAAGTTGCTTGCTTATTTATTTCCTTGTTGTCTTGTTTATTTGTTTGCTTGTAGTCGGTGCAGTTCTTTTTTAAAACTAGGCCACAATAACCATGGGCTAATATTTACCGTAGTGACTTTGGGCCTCCTACGGGTCAGAAACATGGGCCTTCTATGGGTCAGAAACAAGAGACCTTCTACGGGCCGTAGAAACAATGGGCCTTCTACGGGCCGTAGAAAGAATGGGCCTTCTACGGGCCGTAGAAACAATGGGCCTTCTACGGGCCATAGAAACAATGGGCCTTCTACGGGCCGTATCATCAATGGGCCTTATACGGGACATATGACCATAACGGGCCATCGTTAATAGGCCGTATTTGATGACGCTATGAAGACGGCCCAACGTATTAACGGACCATAAACGGACCGATGTAACCACGAGCTGAATTTGGCCCACAAGCAGAAAATGACAGTAATGGGCCGTAAGTAAACGAATCTTTGAAATGAGCCCAAGAATAAATGGGCTCGAGAAGGCCGAAGATAACATTTCTCGGAAACGCCCAACTGAATAACGGGCCCTTAATGGGTATAAAGTGATATATCGTTCATTACGGGCGGTTTCACCACGGGCCGTTAATGGGTGTAAAGTGATACATCGTTCATTGCGGCCGGTTTCACCACGGGCCGTTAATAGGCCAAGAGTTACATAGGGCCTCATATGGGCCGAAGACGCCATGGGCCATACATGGGCCGGTGAAAATGGGCTAGAATCATATTGATGGCCCGGATGACGCCATCGGGCCTAATTCGGATAGGGCGAACGGGCCTTGGGTTAGCGGGCCGTAAATGGGCTATATGCTAACATGCCGTTAAAAAGCTTTCCATGGGCCGCCCGCCACCTTTTGACCAAGTCAAACGGGCCGCCTTTTCACGTGAATGGGCCTCTGTTGGGCTGTGCCACATGTCGACGTATCATAGGCGCCTTTCGTCCAATGAGTGGATGACATCTGTCCCAACGATGAGTCGACATCGTGTTTCCTCCACCAATGATGATTTTACACGTGGAAAATCCCCATTGGTCGGGCTGTTAACGGGTTATCGGATCCAAAACCCGACCCGATAGCTTAACGCGTTCCGTTACATGTGGATGCCACGTGTTGGTCACCCTTGACGAAAGCACTTACGCGGACGCACGATTTATCGTCATGGAAGTGGACACTTCCGTGATGATAATTTTGGTAATGTCATGGAACACTTCTCGACAAACACATGTATGACTATCTTGATTTTGTCATAAATTTGTCATGGATGTACATGCATGACAAAAAACGCGACCTACTGTGACAAACACGTATCATCACGGAAGTGTATTTTTTTGTAGTGATGCAAGTTACCAAGACCCTCATCGACGGCGGCGCCGGACTCAATGTCCTGTTCGTCGATACATTCGACAACCTCCAAGTGCCATACGAGCAACTTCAGCCTACCAAGCCTTTCTCAGGGGTGACCGACGGTTCCACCACACCGATTGGGGAGGTCCGCCTCCCTGTCACCTTCGGGGAACGCAAGAACTACCGCACCGAGCTCATCGACTTCAACGTTGCCCACATCCGTCTGCCATACAACACCATCCTCGGGTATCCAGCCCTGGCCAAGTTCATGGCTGTCACCCACCACGGCTACAACGTCCTCAAGATGCCAGGAAGTGGCGGAATCATCACGGTCCCATGTGAAGAAAGAGATGTGGTGTGCTCCCTTGAGCGCGCCTTCCAAGCTACAGCAATCGATGACCCCGACAGCCAAGTGAAGGCCCTCCGAGGCCATCCCCAAGAAGAAGCATTGCGCCTGCAGGATCTCGGGAGGGTGGCGACGCAGCCGAGCCTCGTCAGATCAGCGCCCCGCCTCGGGCGCCTCCCTCCATCGCATAGGAAGGCGCGCTGGCGCCTCCTCGGGCAGTGGCCTGGGGCTCTTCCGAGGGCCTCGGACCTTGCCAACCTCACGAGGGAGGCACTTGGGCACCACTTGAGGCGTGCCAGGACATGTTTCCCTCGGGAGAACACAGGCAAGGAGTGCCCACCACTCGAGTTCATCACCAAGACCACTCAGAACTACAAGACGCAAGGGCCATGCGCAGCGACCGCGCCACCAGCGCAGCTATCCATCCAGCGAGATGCCGGGCTGCGCGCTCAGATCGACGCCCCTGAGGCTCAACAGGCCGCATCTCAGAGCTTTTCCGCCTTCGCGTGTGGGCTGCTTGTAGGGCCCGCCATACAGCTACGTTCAGATGCCCTTCGGCTTGCCGAGCGTGGCGTCGCCCCTATCATCAAGAACATGCGGCGTGTCTCCCGGCGGCTCAGAGGCCGGTACCACGCCGTCTGGCGGAGATGGAGATGGTCCTCGTGGAACCACCTGAGCCCCAGTGAGCCTCCCGAGGCTCATGGCCCGATGGCTCGTGGAGGAGCCATTCTTCCGACGCACGCCTTCAGCTGCCCCTAACCTCCTTCACAATGTAACCGGTGACATTTTCCAAGTTTATTTAGCTGAGCCCCTGGCTGCATTATTCCCAGGCCGCATGGGTCCGTCCCTATGGCATATATCCCTTTTGCTTATGTCTTTAGCTTACCTTGTTGGGGGCGCCCCTCGGGCTGCATCATCCCCAAGCCGCTCGGGCCTGACCTAGTGGCATGTATCTTTCTGCATTTACTTGAGCTGGTTTGCCTTCCATGCTTAACCTGCTCGATCGCCACCCACCACGGGTCCATTCATCCCGTGCAATTCGCTTGCGCGTTAAAAGGGGGGCTCCTGAGCATCGCGACTCAGGAGGTCTTACTGGCTCTCTAGCCCTCACCCCCTGGCCTTGACCACGGCATCGCGACCTGGCATACCAGTGGCGGCTGAGCTCGCTCGAGGGTCGGGACCTCAGGATGTAGAGCGCTTGCACCTAATCGTCTCGCAGGAACACACAACCATCAAAGACTCAAGACCAGGCGCAACCTGCCTTGAGGTAGGGCCTCGTGAGTCCCGCGCTGGCTCACGAGTGCCCAGATACACCTCGCAACCCTGCCATGCAAGCCACGTGTTAGGGCGGGGCTGTACACGCCCCGAGGGCTCCTCCCGGAGGGGCCCCCCATCCCACGCACAAGTGGAAGCACCTGTTGGGGAACGTAGTAATTTAAAAAATTTTCCTACGCACACGCAAGACCATGGTGATGGCATAGCAACGAGAGGGGAGAGTGTCCGCCCACGCACTGTGAGACCGAAAGCGAAGCGCTATAACAACGCGGTTGATGTAGTCGTGATGCGTCTTCACGATCCGACCGATCCAAGCACCGAACGACGGCACCTCCGTGTTCAAGACACGCTCAGCTCGATGACGATCCCCGGCCCGATCCAGCAAAGCGCCGGGATGAGTTCCACAAGACGACGGCGTGGTGACGATGATGATGCTCCACCGACGCAGGGCTTCGCTTAAGCTCCGCGACGATATGACTTCATCGATGCGGGGCTTCGCCTAAGCTCGCGACGATATGACCGAAGTGGAATATGGTGGAGGGGGCACCGCACACGGCTAAGGAACGATCCGTAGATCAACTTGTGTGTCATGGGGTGCCCCCTGCCCCTGCAGACATAAAGGATCAAGGGGAGGGGCCGCCCGCCAAGAGGAGGCGCGCTGGGGAGTCCTACTCCTCAGGAGTAGGATTCCCTCCAATCCTAGTTGGAATAGGATTCACCGGAGGGGAAAGAGAGAGAGGGGCTGCTCAACTTTCCTAGTCCTAGTAGGACTAGGGGAAGGGGAGGCGCGCTGCCACCTAGGGCTGGTCCTTTCTCCTTTCCACCAAGGCCCACTATGGCCCATATAGTTCCGGGGGTTCCGTAACCTCCGTTGCTCCGATAAATTTCGATTTCACTCGGAACATTTCCGATGTCCAAATGTAGGCTTCCAATATATCAATCTTTATGTCTCGACCATTTCGAGACTCCTCGTCATGTCCGTGATCACATCCGGGACTCGAACAACCTTCGTACATCAATACTTATAAACTCATAATGAACTGTCATCGAAGCGTTAAGCGTGCGGACCCTACGGGTTCGAGAACTATGTAGACATGACCTAGAACCATTCTCGGTCAATAACCAATAGCGGAACCTGGATGCCCATATTGGTTCCTACATATTCTACGAAGATCTTTATCGGTCAAACCGCATAACGACATCGTTGTTCCCTTTGTCATCGGTATGTTACTTACCCGAGATTCGATCGTCGGTTATCCAATACCTAGTTCAATCTCGTTACCAAGAAGTCTCTTTACTCGCTCCGTAATACATCATCTCACAACTAACTCATTAGTTGCAATGCTTGCAAGGCTTATGTGATGTGTATTACCGAGAAGGCCCAGATACCTCTCCGACAATCGGAGTGACAAAACCTAATCTCGATTCATGCCAACTCAACATATACTTTTGGAGACACCAGAGTACCTTTATAATCACCCATTTACGTTGTGACGCTTGGTAGCACACAAAGTGTTCCTCCGTAAACGGAGTTGCATAATCTCATAGTTGCAGGAACTTTGTATAAGTCATGAAGAAAGCATAAGCAACATACTAAACGATCAAGTGCTAAGCTAACGAAATGGGTCATGTCAATCACATCATTCTCCTAATGTTGTGATCCCATTAATCAAATGACAACACATGTCTATGGTTAGGAAACATAACCATCTTCGATTAATGAGCTAGTCTAGTAGAGGCATACTAGTGACTATCTGTTTGTCTATGTATTCACACATGTATTATGTTTCCGGTTAATACAATTCTAGCATGAATAATAAACATTTATCATGATATAAGGAAATAAATAATAACTTTGTTATTGCCTCTAGGGCATATTTCCTTCAGCACCATGCTCCACGCTGGCCGTCGACACTGCCGAGGAGCGGCTATGCCCGTGCACAAGCGGAAGCATTATGCTCCGCGCTGGTGATAAAAAATTGAGGGCGGCCCCACGGTCGTACCAACCTCAGGGAGCCCTAGAGCTCAGCGTCCGGCCTGACCGCAACGCCTCCCCTCAGGAGAGCCGCGCGAGGGGGCTGGACACGGGGGCTGCGCTTGGGTCACGCCCAAGCGTATGCCACCCAACCAGGCCTCCCGGGCCTGGGGCCTGCTCTCGGGTCACGCCCAAGTGCACGCTACCCAAACAGGTCTCCCGGACCTGGTCGTCGCACGCCCCTCCCGAGGCCTCGCCGAGGGCAGGTATGGGAATTGTTTGCACGTCAAGGGGGATTCCTGAGCATCGCGACTCAGGAGCCTAACTGGTCATGTAGCCCCTCACTCCTTGGTCCGTCCTAGTCTTCGGTCAGCCCAACGATGGTTGAGGTATGCGCGGTGCCGGGCTCTGCCGACGTAGAACAACAATCTATCCTCGCATACTCTCCCTATAAGTCGTTTGCGCGTCAAGGGGGACTCCTGAGCATCGCGACTCAGGAGCCTAACTGGTCACGTAGCCCCTCACTCCTTGGTCCATCCTGGTCTCCGGTCGGCCCAACGGCGGTTGAGGTATGCGCGGGGCCGGGCTCTGCCGACGTAGAACACAAAGCGGATAGGAAGAAAATCGCAAAATCTCGAAGGAAATATTACAAGACATATGGTTCTCACAATATCAAACACAAGTTTAACGCCTCCACGAGGCCTGATGCATGGTTGCAGGAATAAACAAGAGAACAGCCGCAGGTCACCCCTGGACATCACCATCACCTGCAGAAGATGCTCCTTCCGGGGTAGCGTCGTCTTCACCTGCACCGCTAGCCGCAGGATCGGCGGCATCGCCGGACAAGGGTGCGGAGACAAAGCCGCGGAACTTCTTCAGCAGGGCCTCCACCTGACCTTGTACGACTGCGGCGGCTGCTGCGCAGTGATCGTCAGCCACATGCTCCAGCAGCTCGTCAAGACAAGCGTTGGGGTCGCGGAGGTGCAGATGGCTGAAGACGCGAGTCAAGGCCGCTGAAGACAGGACGCGAGTTTCTGCCTCCGTCATGGGACCAAGGCCATCCACGACTTCCCCGAGCGCCTTCACCAAGAGAGGAAGCAACCGGGCGGGGCCGTCCTCATCGGTGGCCAGCGACTTCTCCAGGCCGTGCTCGTAGAGTGTCTTCAGTGTCTTGCGAGATCTCTTCTCAAGGACGGGAAAGGCCACGCGGTCCTCGGCCTGGACCCGCGCCTTGGCGTCAAGATCGGCCTCCCTCGCCTTCACCTTCCGCTCCAGCTCTTCCAACCGGATGCGCTCGGGGGCCTGCGTCTTCCCTAGCTCCACCAGCTCAGCGTCACGGTTCTTGACGGCGTCTTCCCGGGCCTTCACCTCCTCCTCCTTTGCCAGGCAGCCGCGCGCCTCTTCAGCGTGCGTGTCGTGCAGGCTCTGCAACTCATCCTCCAGCTCTTGGCAGCGGTCGCGGGCGGCCTTAGTGTCTTTTAGCGCCGCCTCACGATCGGCTGCAGCGTTGGTGGCACTCCGCTTCTCCTTCTCGGAAGATGTTGCCGCCTGGCTCAGCGCCGCACGGACCGCCAAGTCAGAGTGAAGCCAGCCAGAGGCTAGCTCCAGACGCCCGACCACCATGCGCGGGTCCGCCAGAGATCTGCACAGAATCGGGTCATCTCCAAAGAGCGATTCAAAACAGCAGCAGGAGCAGAAGAACCTGGGAGTGGAGGTGCAGCAGTGGGAGGAGGCGACGTCGTCACCAAGGCCTGGGAGGCTGCGGGTTCCGGAGCAGCCGGGACCTCTCCAGCCAAGCCAGACACCGGCACCTCCGGAGCCAGGGGGGCATGGGGGCTGATTCCACACGGCGATGCCCTTCTTGGCCTCGCGAGGGTGACCGGGTTGGGGAAGTGCGAGTGCTGCTGCTGCCTCTTTTCCCCGCGGAGGGAGGCGTGGCCGTCGCATCCTCCTTCCTTTTCTTTGCCGAGGGCACCGGCCTGATCAACCAAGGGTGAACGTAAGGAAATGATGAGTACAAGCAGCGACATGAGAGAAAATAAGATGGAGGTCGAACACTTCCTGATCCACCGCGACATATTTCCGCTTGGGGAGCTTGAAGCCTGAAAGCCTCGGAGCCTGGGGAGTAGGCGCGCGGGCTCCAGGGTCAGAGGATGGTGCGGCAGAGGGGCCGGAGGCAGCTCCGGGGGACGTCAAGGTGGAGGCAGCATCCCGAGGAACCAGCGACGACCTACCCTTTGTCGGGATGAGGGGCTGCTCCCTCTCCTCCTGGCGAGCGTTGGTCTCATCCGGCAGGGCGCGGAGGATCTCGGTCTTGCTCATAGGAGAAGTCTCCCCCACCTCTTCGAGAGTCTTCCCCGAGTCTACCTCCTCCTCCTCTTCCCCGCGAGACTCGTCAGAGGACACCTCCATTGGCTTCTGTGCTGCAGGGGCTCCTGTGAGCGCCGGCGGCACTAGCCTGCGCGCGTCAAAGGTCGGCCTGGAGGTGACAAATTCCTCCCAGTCCCTGCGGTGGAACAAAGGCGCTAGGCGGGTACTCCTGGTGCTCCCCAACTATGAGGCGCAAGAGAGCGGCCAATTCGTCGCCAGGCAGGGCCCCCGGCCTCAGGCGGGTCTTGTTCCCCTCTTCTTCAAGCTCCCACAGGGGGCGCGCGCGCCTGGAGCGGGGCAACTCGCAGCGTCAAGAACTCCCTCAGGAGCATGACCCCTGTCACCTTGGCCGCCTTCACATTGCCCGGCTTCAAGTCGGTCATCATCTGCCCCAACACAGACGACGCCCGCTCATCGGCAAGCTCCGCCTTGGGCCACCCCTTGTTGGACAGGGGCGCCTCCGTTGGCAGCACCAGACGCGGATGGGCGCGTTTGGCATCCATCATGACCCATTTGGATCAGATGTTGTCGGCCCTCTTCCCGGTGCTCGAGATCGAGTTGGCCTTGCCAGATGCGACAAAATTGGCGCATCCGGAGATGTGTCCCTCGCTGACATGAAGGAAGAAGAAGTGGCGCAGAAGCGCCACGGATGGCATCACGCCCAGGTACGCCTCGCAGTAGTAGGCGAAGATGGACAGGAGGAGGATAGAGTTGGGGTGGAGATGCAACGCCAGCAGCCCGTAGTGGTCAAGGACCTCATAAAAGAAATCGGAGAAGGGAGGAACCAACCCGACGGCGACGCTGCTCGAGAAGAAGGGGAAGAAGGTGCTTCCCTCAGGCTCCGGCAAATCAGAGGCAAGCCGGAGCTCGGTCTCCCCCATTCATTGCTCTCCCCCGCCGTCAGCAGGCGCACGGAGGTGAGGCTCTTCTTTGTGAAGATGGGCTCCTCAAGAGTTGGCTCATACCAAGCCGGTGCCGAGGAGGTCTTGGTCTTGCGCGGCGCCATGGGTCACAGAGGCGGAGCAAGATTGGAGTAGATCTGGAGGTACCAGTGGCGGGGAGCGAGAAAGGGGATCTGGAGCAAGGCGAGGAAGAAACAATGAAGGCAAACACTGTCTGCGCCAGCCTTTTGTCAGGTCGGGCAGTTGCCAAGGCAGCATGGGAAGCGGAGACGCCTACGTCCAATCAACCGCCACCCATCGACCGAGGCCGCAGGCTTTTGGGGCCCGCGGCGCTCCGTACTTGACCCTTGGCTTCGCCTCGAAGCCAAGCCCGAGGGCACCTTGGGACCGGGGGCTACTGTCGGTGTTCTGGGAACGGGGGTCCCCAGACTTGCCTGCCTGCGGCCCACGGCGTGGCTAAGCTAGCAGGCCGTACGACCCATCTTCATCAACAAGGCAATCAAGACCCTCACAAGGGGCCAAGCCTCGCGAGGCGGACGACGCAAGACCTCCTCAGGAGCGGAGATATCAAGGCGGGGCAAGCCTCACGAGGCTCTCGCATGAGCCATGACGATCGACACCAGGCAGGCGCCAGCGCGTGCAACGTCCTTCTTTCCTCTTTGGTGCTAAGGAAGCAGGCGCAGGCGCGGAGTACCGAGGCGTCAAGCAAAAGTTTCCATATCGGTGCAACGAGACCAAGACCAGTAGGACGGCGAGATGGAGGTCACCATGGAGCCCAAGACGGCATCATCACCAGAGCCTTTTGTATGCGAAGACCGCTTTTGTCAGGATAGCTTGTACTAGCTGTCCCCTTTCAAATTCGCCCACCGTTGTTGGCTCCCTTCTCGCTCAATATTTGGGGAGAGGACCAGGGCCTATATAAGTAGAGCTAGCCACCACAGTAGAGGAGGATCAAGTCGTGCTCTCACCGCACAAGTTCACCAAGCACAAGAACACCTCAACCTCAGGAGGTTGTTCTTCCCCTTGTACTGTTCATCATCAGCCCAAGAGGCAATCCACCACCACACACTGGAGTAGGGTATTACACCACAACGGTGGCCCGAACCAGTATAAACCTCGTGTCTTTCTGTGTTGCGAGTTTGTCGTGTTCATCCATGAGATCTTAGTGAGCTAGGGCCTGGATCGGTAGGAGGGAAAGGACTTCGCGTGCACCCCAGAGTTCAAACCTTAATGGTTTTGCCAGAACCCGAGATCCGACTGGATGATACGTCTACAACGTATCTATAATTTTTGATTGTTCCATGCTATTATATAATCTATTTTGGATGTTTTATATGCATTAATATGCTATTTTATACTATTTTTGGGACTAACCTATTAACCTAGAGCCCAGTGCCAATTTCTGCTTTTTCCTTGTTTTTGAGTTTTACAGAAAAGGAATATCAAATGGAGTCCAAACGAGCTGAAAATTTATGGTGATTTTTTATGGACCAAAAGAGACCCCCGAAGCACCGGAGTTGGACCAGAAGAGTCCCAAGGAGTCCACAAGCCAGGAGGGCACGCCCTACCCCCGGGCTCGCCTTGAGGGCTTGTGGGCCCCTCGAGAACCTCCTTGACTTGTTTCCGACACCATAAATTCTTATAAATATAGAAACCTCGAAAAAGAACCCTAGATCGGAAGTTCCGCCACCGTAAGCCTCTGTAGCCACGAAAAACCAATCGGGAGCCCGTTCCGGCACCCTGCCGGGGGGAGAAACCATCACCGGAGGCCATCTTCATCATCCTGGAGGTCTCCATGACGAGGAGGGAGTAATTCACCCTCGGGGCTAAGGGTATGTACTAATAGCTACGTGTTTGATCTCTCTCTCTCTCTCTTCATGTTCTTGATTTGGCATGATCTTGATGTACCACGAGCTTTGTTACTATAGTTGGATCATATGGTGTTTCTCCCCCTCTACCTTCTTGTGAGGAATTGAGTCTTTCTCTTTTAGGTTTCGTTATGTCGGGTTGAGTATTGAATTTGAGAACACTTGATGTATGTCTTGCGATGGATATCTGTGGTGACAATATGATGTTCTATTGATTCACTTGAGGTATGTTTTGGCACTCAATTCACGGCTTCCCGAGGTGACATTGGGTTAATCTTGAAGGAAATATGCCCTAGAGGCAATAATAAAGTTGTTATTTATATTTCCTTGTATCATGACAAATGTTTATTATTCATGCTAGAATTGTATTAACCGGAAACTTAATACATGTGTGAATACATAGACAAACAAAGTGTCCCTAGTATGCCTCTACTTGACTAGCTCGTTAATCAAAGATGGTTAAGTTTCCTGACCATAGACATGTGTTATCATTTGATTAACATGATCACATCATTAGAGGATGATGTGATGGACAAGACCCATCCGTTAGATTAGCATAATGATCGTTTAGTTTTATTGCTATTGCTTTCTTCATAACTTATGCATATTCCTCTGACTATGAGATTATACAACTCCCGAATACCGGAAGAACACTTTATGTGCTATCAAACGTCACAACGTAACTGGGTGATTATAAAGATGCTCTACAGGTGTCTCCGAAGGTGTTTGTTGAGTTGGCATAGATCGAGATTCACTACAAAAAAGGACACATCCGTGACATTTTGGGCTGAACGAATTTTTTTCCTGTCATACATATGACACTTCTATGACGATAATTGTGACAAAACCCGGTATCATCATAGATGTGGTGGGCTCCTACTTCTATGACAAAAAATCATGACAGAAAATGGGCTTTTCGTCTGGCGGGCGGAGATGCGGCTGCATGACATTCTTTGGGCCGTCCATGACGGAAAAAACCGTGGTAGAAGCGAGGGGGAGGAAAATTTCGGGGAGTTCCCGGTTACGGTGGGAGGTCGGGGCCCGAGCGATGCGCTGCGTTTCTCGTACACGTACGCTGCGTGTTTGCGGCGTTAGCTCTAATCGAACCCGAAGCGAGGCGTTGGGCTCTAATCGAACCCGGCGATTGCGCTGCGAGCTACTGCGTTATCGAACCCGGCGATCAATCGATGGCTGTTAATCGAACCCGATCGGCGATTCGCCGCTCTGCTGCTAATCGAAGCCGATTGATTGGATGAACAATGAGCGTTGGGGGGGGGGTTGGAAGAGCAGTGGCGGTGGCGTTTGCCTCGGATGAACAGGACCCGTGGTGTGGAGGGCTGGATGAGCAAGTAGATGGTGGAGGGTGCCCGTGGAGGGTGGTTGAACAGGACCCGTGGTGTGGAGGGCTGGATGAACAGAGACGATGGAGGGTGCCGTGGAGGGTGGTTGAACATGGCGGTGGAGTAGCACACGGTGGAGGCTGGATGAGCAGGAGCCGTGGAGGCTGGAGGAGGTCGACGGTAGCCCGTGGAGGTGGAGGAGGTCGACGGTAGCCCATGGAGGCTGGAGGAGGTCGACGGTGGAGATGAACAGTATCCGTGGAGTCCGTTTTGCGGACGCCACACCCCTCCCGATGAACAGGGCCCCGTTTGACCGTAGCGCTCCAACACAAGTCCGTTTGTCCGTTTTGCGACGCCACACCCTCCCGATCAACGGGACCCCTTTAGACCGTGGGAGGTCCATTTCGTCCGCTTTGCAATCGCCACACCCTCCCGATCAACGGGACCCCTGTTCCGACCGTGGGAGGTCCGTTTCCTCCGCTTTTTGATGCGCCACACCCTCCCGATCAACAGGACCCGTTCGACGTAGGGAGGTCCGTTTCCTCCGTTGTGCGGTACGCCAGGCCTCGTTTCCATCGCCTGTTCCATCCAAGCCCTCCCGATGAACACGACCACGCATTCCGTTCCAACCCAGCCGGTCGGCTCCCCATGAACACGACGACGACGTTGTTTCTCCGTGCCGACCCAGCCATGTACGTATGCGCGAGTAGGCGTTCGAGACCCCGCCCGTATGTACACATACGTGGCCGTATTTTCTTTCTTGCACCCTGGCCGCTATACGTATGTGTACATGCTACGTGCGCGCCTCTACTACGACACGTGCGCGCCTCTACATCGACCAGTATATATGTACGTACACGTTCGCGACCAGAATTACAACGCTACATATGCTTCCACCAGGTGGGTCGGTATCGTGCACTTCCTTGCTGCGAAGATGTAGTGGTGGGTCCCAGCAGATTAGGGGCGAATCGTTTGTTTTTTGTCCGGCGCACTTCCTTGCGTGCGAAGATGTAGCTGGTGGGTCCCAGCGATCGGGAAGCGTTTTTTGCGAAATCACGGTGGCCCGTCCGGTGGGTCCCTGCTGTCAGGTGGAGGAATAATTATTCTGCGTGTAATAAGGAGGCACTTCCTTGCGGCCGCCGTGGACCCAGCTGTCAGCCTCTCCATGCACAGTACTCTTCCGATGGAAGTCGGTTGTTGACCACATTGACCACGCCGCGCCGAGAGCACCACAGCGGTGGACGACGGCGAGGCCTAGGAAGGGGACAACGCGGAGCCGGGGAAGACGCAATAGTGAATGCCCGCGCGAAGAGGAGTACGAGGGTGAGGCTGCCGTCGCCGCAGAATAACAGGGGGTGTGGGTGAGTAGAGGGATGGCCTGGCCAGCGGTGGGAGTAGTAGGGGGCGGTGAGGCCTCCGTCGCATCGCAGTCGGCCATGGGAGGCAGGAGCACGAGGCACGACCGGCGCTGGTTTGGGTAATTTGGAGCAAGAAGACCAGAGGTTGAAGAAGCACTCTGGCCGTTGGATGGACATCGACGGTCCTTTGGTGCTAGAATCATGCATATTGACTAAGTTGACAAATCCTCCATCCCGCCAACTTAGTAGGCCCACAAGTCAACTGGCACTATCTTGGGTCCCAGCTAACAAAGCGGAGTATTCATTTTTGTGCGTAATAAGGAGGCACTTCCTTGCGTTCGAAGATATAGTTGGTGGGTCCGAGCTGTCAGCGGCGGTAACGTTTTTTTCGCAAAATACAGAGGCCCTTTCGGCGGGTCCCTGATGTCAGGTGGAGGAATCATTATTTGGCGCGTAATAAGGAGGCATTTCCTTGCGTGCGGCCGTGGACCCAGCTGTCGGCTTCTCCACATACAGTCCACTTCAGATGCATGTCGGTCGTCGACCACGTTGACCTAGGAAGGGAACGACATGGAGGCAGGGAAGACTCGGCAGTTGTTTCCCATGCGGAGGGGAGTAGACTTTACAAGGGTTTACTGGTTCGTCTGCCGTCGCCGGAGAATAACAGCAGGTGTGGGTGAGTAGAGGGATGGCTAGGCCAGCGATGGGAGTACGGTGGGGCGGTGAGGCCACAAGGCAAAGACTGGCCGACCACGGGAGGAGGGAGCGAGCAGTCCGCCGGCGCTTGTTTGAGCGGCGAGCAGGAAGAGCAGAGATTGAAGAAGACGACGGCCGTTGGATGGCCATCCAACGATCCACCGCTTGTGTGTCAACCTTTTTAGGAAAGCCTCAAATCTGTGGAAACCAGCATACAACCCATCTGCCATTATTTCTAATAATTTACAGCCCATTTGCTAATTCTTAAGGTTTTTGGAGTCCATATTCTTTTGTTAGCATTACAGCCCATATTGTGGCCACGATTAAAAATTATCGAAATTTTGCATATTTGGTGCGGTCCGAACTGTTTTAATCCCGAAATTTGAATCACATTCAAACTGATTTTAAAAATAAATGTATATCAATATAAAATCCAACAAATTCTCCACGCATAAAAATTAATGTAATTTAAAATCTCGAAATAAAAAAAGATATTTGAAACTAATTGCCGGTTTGATGTGTTTTAAAAATGTACATCCCATTTCTCATTACTGATGGGCCATTTTCTCGGCCAGCCGAATGAAAGCTCTCCTCGTCTTGAAAGATTTGCAACCCAACAGGCCTGACAAAGCGACTTACTTGGCAAATCACAAAAAACGGGCTGTGGCCGTGGACCCAGCCGGTCGGCCTCTCCACGTCTGATACTCTTCCGATGGAAGTCATTCCTTGACCACGTTGACCACGCCGCGGAGAGCACCACGGCGGTGGGCGGCAGCGAGCCTAGGAAGGGGCGACGGAGCCGGGAAAACGCGACGGTGGAAGCCAGCGGAGAGAAATCACGAGGTTCACTGGTTCGGCTGCGGTGTGAGGTTGCCGTCACCGCGAGGCCTGGCCAGCGGTGGGAATAGTAGGGGCGGTGAGGCTTCGCGGCAAAGACACCCGGCCCAGGGAGGCGGGGAGCATGAGGCACGACCGACGCTGGTTTGGGCGGTGGAGCAAGAAGACCAGATGTTGAAGAAGCACTACGGCCGTTGGATGGACATCGACGGTCCTTTGGAGCTAGAATCATTCATATTGACTAAGTTGACAAAGCCCTTCGTCCCGTCAACTTAGTAGGCCCTAAGTCAGCCTCCCACCAAGGTGGGTCCCAGCTAGCAGGGGGAGTATTCATTTTTTTGTGCGTAATAAGGAGGCACTTCCGGTGGGTCCGAGCTGACAGTGGGGGGAACGTTATTTTCGCGAAATACGGTGGCCCGTCAGGTGGGTCCCAGCAGTCAGGGGGCAACATTTTTCCGCAAAATACGGTGGCCCGTCCAGTGGGTCCCTGCTGTCAGTTGGAGGAATCATTACTTTCCTCGTAATAAGGAGGCACTTACTTGCTGCGGCCGTGGACCCGGTGAGACTCTCCACGTCTGATATACTTCCGATGGAAGTCGTTCCTTGACCACGTTGACCTCGCCGCGTTCCGTTGCATGCATGCGTCCATGGGCCTGGTGTGTCCCCACTGTCAGCCTCTCACGTAGAGTCATCTTCCGATGACTCTCGGTTGTTGACCACGTTGACCACACCGTGCGGCGCACCTGAGTTGGAATGACCGGAGATGGGGAAGGCGGGCGGTGGAGTCGCAGATGGAGAGGGTGGGAAACTTCACTGGTTGGTGCGTGGCGTACGGCAAGCGGTGCCGCCCACGGAGGCAGGAGCAAGAACGAGAGGTTGAAGAAGGAGCACGGCTGTTGGATTAACATCCAACGGTCCAGCTGCTAGAATCATTTGTTGATTAAGTTGACAAAGCCGTGCGTACATCGTCCGCTTAGTAGGCCCACAAGTCGGTCACCAAATCTGATGGGTCCCGGTATCAAGCGGGATGAATAATTTTTTCACAAAACAAGGAGGCACTTCCTTCCGTGCGAAGATACAGCGGTGGGTCCCAGCTATCGGTGGAGAAACATTTTTAGCTTAATAAGGAGGAACTTTCCTTGCGTGCGACCATGGACCTCGTGGGTCCCGGCCGTCGAGCTCTCCACGTCTGATCCTCTTCCGATGACTCGTTTGTTGACCACGCCGCACGAACACAGCGAGGCGGTGGACGACGGCGAGGCCGGGACGGAACGACTCGGAGATGGGAAAAGCGGCGGTGGAGTCATGATTGAGAGGAGGAGAAGGGTTATAATTGGTTACATTGCGGCGTGGGGCTGTAGTGCGTGGAGAATAACAGGAGGTGTCGAGGGTGAAGGATAGCCTGGCGGCGGTGGGGTAGCGCTTTGCAGCGATGCGTGCTAAGCGAGCCGCTAGCCGCGGAGGCGGACTAAGCGTCCAGCGACGCTGGAGGAAGAAGACGAGAGATTGAAGGTGCATGCGGCCGTTGGATATAAATCCAATGGCTGTGGAGGACACAATCATTTGTTGACCAAGTTGACAACGCCTGCGTGAGGCCGACCTATTGGCCCACATGTCAGCCTGCAAAAATGTGGCATATATTTAACCCATGTTTTCTAGAATGTACAGTCCATTTGCTGGGCTGGGTGAACAAATAATTTCGCGTCAATCAGGCCCATTTATATTTTCTAAGAAATCCCAGCCCATTTGCACTTCATTGAAATACACGTATTAGGTGGGCTCGTTATATATATAATGTTATGTTAGAAGGAGCAATTAATATCAAATAATAAACCGGAGAGGCACATTATATATATATAATTAAGAAATTAGCGAGTTATTGCTCAAAATAAAAATGAGCGCGTTATTATAAAATTGGTCATTCAAAATCTTCCCAAGCTTTTATGCATAATCACCAGGATTTTCCTTGCACTGTGAGTCAAAAACAACCATGATTTTCCGTTAAACATTTACTTTTATAAGTTAATAACATGTGGGATGTTTTTATAATGTATATATAAGTCTCTATAAAATATACGATAATAGTAATAATATAAATATATATGTGGTTAGAAGGGAAAACATAAATTGGACACAACTTTACTTTTATAAGAGACCTGCGTTTTATACCCCACAATAGGCATACTAACAAGTTCACACACAAATACAACAGAAAAGGTAAACATTCATATCAAACTCAGCTTCACAGGACACGCTCATATTCATAGCCAACATTCACTATCAACAACTCAAAAGATTCATATATACACACGCTCAACATATCTATGCATCCAAATGATTGATAGATCACACGACAATATTCATACATAATTCACAAAAAGATTCAGATATACACATGTTCAGTATGTTTATGCATCCAAATGATTGAGATCACAGCCAATATGATCCATGGACGAACTTTAATTACCTAGGGTACATCTTGGTAAATGGTGTTCAATCGGAGGTACTTCTTGCTAAAATTAGTTCTTATGCGAGTAAACTTTCGAGTACATAAGAGGCAACCACAGACAATCTGAACTTTGCTTGTAGGTTTATGCTCAAATAGTGGCCTCGTGCGAGGAGGTTTGAGCAACTTGGCCACTACTTTCATCCAACTAGTTCTTGGCTCATCTTGGTCTGTATCTCACCAAAATTCTACATTGCGGCGAGAAATGAGGCGGTTGAGAAAATGAACCACCCAATTTTTTGTGCAGTTCAAGCTGAAATGGAGCATCCTTTGCGTGCGGACTGATTAAGTGCGGATGAATATCTGCGTCAACCAACATGCGGAATCTTTAGACTCCATGCCATATAGTTCGCTACCATGTGTGCCGATAACCAAAAGGCACAAGTTGGGACCAAAGACTGGACTGCGTTTTTCCGGGCTATGCACCAAGCAATATTTTTGGCGTTCACTCTCCTAATACTTAAAGTTTGACAATTGGTTGATGCCGGTTGATACTCGAATGAATATAGGCACTTCTTGTCAACATCGATGCTTATGCGAGTGAACTTTGGAGTACATAGCAGCAGCATAAGTACTGTCCATCGATCATTTTGTGCAGTTCTCTGAAATCACCCGATGTAATGATTTTCCTGCGAGTTCGGGCTCCAAATTACTCCTTTATGAAATCGGCAAACAGTAGCACAATACCAAATTACCAATACATATGACAGGCACAATAATCGGGATAAAGACCAGTACCAACCTATGTGAGGTAGCATATCAATTACTATTTCCTTTATTTGGAAGCGAGATAAATAGCGGTGTGACAAAGGAAGAAAGCAAGCGAAGATTAGCGGTGACGAGGAAAGGATGGAAGCTGTCGAGGCAATGAAGCACCAAAGTTTTGTGTAGTTCCACCAAAATCGAGCATCCTGTTGGCACATATATTGAGAGAGTGAGATTACTGTAATAGTGGGACTAGTTGATGAAACATACACTAACAAATAGAAGCACCCTCATTATCTTAATGGGTAAAGTTAGCAACATACTAGTCTTGCTTAAGAGAGGTATTAGTTTATTTAATCGGTGCCAATTAGCTCAACTCAACACTCAAAGCATTGCCATTTATCATAGGTTGCAAAACTTAAAAGTGCAAAGATAAAGGAGTTTCTCATGTGAGAGTACGATACAAATAGAGATGACAACAAACTAATATGGATGAAGGCCTTAGGCCCGTACTAACTGAGAAAAAAGCTTATTCATGTAGTCCCATAAGAGATGATAAAGCACTCCTGGAATCACACAATAGTATATATTTTGTGCACTTCAAATGTATGGTTGAAATCACTCTTGTTTACCGATCTTGAGATTATATCGAAAGATTATCAAGAACTTCCAGCAGAGTTAAAGCCTTTGGCTGGGATACGATTCATTGTATTGTCTTGTGTAGTTCCACTAAAATGTATGATTGGCACAACATGATCCCTGTTTGCACAAGTAGGAACAAGGTGAAACCTTCATTAGCTCGATGAAAGGATAGGAAGACATTAGCATATTACTCAAGCAGTAGCATCAAATTCATGATGGACAATCATAAAACATTGCCTCATTGAACCAATGGCAATAAATTGACATGCAAAACAATAGCACTATTATGTCATGACACTAATAATATTCCCTCCATACTCCACCACATGATTCACCTCCATAGACAAACATTCACACGTACATGATTCAGCATAGGGTCCTACTAAAGATTTGTTTAACTCCAACAGGAAAATTAGGCAGTAATAAATTAGTGGTACTTAAGTACTCCTAATTAATTAAGTGAGACAGCAGAAGTGGAAGGGCTCCCTGGAGGATCGTCTCACATGTAAGGTAGTCGTTGCCGGAGCCCTTGAATGGCCTCGACTGAGGCCTCTGGCTTCAGCAAGATCGCCTTGGCACTGTTTATTCTTCTTCTTCTTCTTCTTCTTCTTCCTCTTCATGCTCTATTTCTCTTTCTCCTCACCAGTTGGTGAAACCAAGTACATGATTGGCCTTCTAATTCAGAATTGGTTTTGTCAGTGAGGGAGTACAAGTGTACTAGTAAAAAACAACATTATTTTCTCATGGCAGTCGGAAAATAGAGATGAACACATGCATAAATATCATTCTTACCTAATGGAAGGTTATGGGCGTAATATGGATGATGAGGATTGGAACAGATCTCCCTTTGTGCAGTTCCACCAAAATGAACCAACTGTTCCATTCGACATTCAGTTAAACAACAGAAAAGTCACTTCTTTTAAGAAGAGTTTTGTGCGATGCACCAAAAGGTCACAACAGCAACCAGGTGAATTGGATATCCATGTTTGCACAAAAAGGCACAGAGGAAACAGTTAGAGTCTCAAACAATTACAGGCAAAAACATTTGGCTAAACTTGTCAGAGTCTCAAACAATTACAGGAAAAAAATAGTGGCATGGCTTCATTTTTACCAGGGACATTATATTAAGAACAGCTAAGGCTGCGTTCGGTTCATAGGTTTGGTGCAGGATTTTCGTAGGAACACAATTCCTCGATATTCTTTCCTTCAACCATTGGAACACGGAAAGGTGAATAGTGTTTCATAGGAAAGCTGATGCGGTAGTCTGATTCCATAGGATTAGAAACATCCACGCGCTGCTCATTTTTTGGCGAAAGCCGATGAAAGCTTCGCTGCCATGCGTTAGACAGGTTGCTGTGCTATGTTTGCCGGAATAAAAAAAATCAACCTATGTGTGCTGCGTGAGGTGAGGACAAGAGTAGTCACTGTGCAGCTGAATAAACAAATATCATCTCATACTGCCAAGCATGCTACTCTAAAAAGACAGATCTGTACATTTCGTAGTCCATCCGAACACATTCTCTTGAGAGTTTCCTCAGGTTCGCCGTTCCATAGTTTTATACCTACATTCCTTTCCTATTCCTCTATTTTCATAAAGATCTATGTTTTCTGCTCCTTTATTCCGACCGGAGCCTAAATATTTGGTATAAGGGCATGGGACAGTGGGTGCACCAGCAGTACAGCACCATGTATGTACACAGGGGCATAAAGTGGTGATTCATAGTTTGTTGCCCCGAGAACAAACATCCAAGAAACATATCTGGGTTGGTCCCATTTTTGTTCACTCTAGCCACCTACTCCTATGTGTGGATATCAAATCTAGTCCTGGTCATACCACTATGTACAGCGTTACCCCTATATTTCCCTTTTCGACCAAGAGACCGGTTGGATGACCAGTCTGTACTACTTTCACCCCCTTTCCTTCTTGTTTGTACCGAGTCCGATGTACATACTAAATTCCCCCACCCCCACATTATTTCTTGTTTGAACCAAGTACTCCCTCCGTTCGGAATTACTTGTCATCAAAATGGATGTGTCTAAAACTAAAATACATATAGATACATCCATTTCAATGACAAGTATTTTTGAGACGGAGAATCAAGATCGACTCCATGAAGTAGCTTTACCTCTAACAATAGAAGAAACAAAATAGGTGACGTTGGACCATCCGATCGAGAGGGTTGAGAGGTAGAAAATGATGCACATGGAGCGGCGTGAAAGCTGGGGAAGTAGAGCTAAAGCGGTTTGAAAGAAGATATACACGAAGGTCGTCGGGATGTGGATAGGTGGGCGGCGGGAGGCGGATCCGCCCACGAGAAGCAGCGAAGGATCGGAGGACCTCCCTTTGGCGCTCGGCCGAGATAGCAGTGCGGCGGCGGTGGGTCTCCTCCCTCGCTGTCAACGATGGCCTAAATGCTGCCCCTCCTCCCCTTCACCGGCAAAGGGGGGTACATCCGTATGTGTAACCAGTGGTGAGGATAGAAAGCCAGTGTTTTTTGAAGGGAGAAAGACAGTGTTACTACCCCTATCTTGTTTAGATCTGGAGAGGATGAGAGCATGTGAATAGAGCAACCCTAGCAAGCAAGCGCGGAGGCTCCGGCCTATATATAAGTAGTGAGGTAGTTTTCCTTTTTCACTCCATCAAAACAATCGTTTAAAATTGTGTACTGCTACATGCCAGGTCACGGTTTTTTTAGTTGTTGATTGTTTTTTGAGATATCTACCCGCCTGTTCCAAGTGGTGTTACGGTGTGCCAGGTCACACTTGTATCGTTCAAGTCTGGTACTACAAGTCCCTCCATTAAATGAACAACCACCCCCTCGTAAAAATTGTGAACAAGCCCACGGCTAAAATTAGCGGAAACGTGGGTTGCCCCAACATGTATTATTATTTATATTTTCTACTCCCTCCGTTCCTAAATATAAGTCTTTTTTATTAGCCACACCTAAGACAAGAATTTGTTTATTAGCAGTGAACCCCACATTTCATAGACACAAAAATTGTGGCAAGATTCCCATAGGCAAGCCAAAGTGTGTCTAACAATTTGAGCAACTCAGGTTAGGCAAGTGTGGCAAGTGTGGGAAAATTAATGTGGCAACATAAGACAAACATAGTCACAATCCAAACAGCCCCGTAATTTTTTGTGACATTCATGAAAATTTGGTTAGTTAAATTTATAGTCAAAATTTGGCAAGGTGCATCAAATCAACACATGCAAGTATCAAAAGGAAAGTCATGGCATGCATGCATGCGTTGTACTCCCTCCATTTCCAAATATAAGTCTTTTTAGAGATTGCAACAATTGACTACATACGAAGCAGAATATGTCTACTCCTACATACGAAGTAGCCCATTTGAAATGTGTAAAAAGACTTTTATCGAGTGCAGTGCTTTGATGTGTCGCGTCAACTTCGTACAAGACCGAGAAATTTGATTACTCGACACCCTCTCCCTCATGGGACTAAGCTCGGTGCCTTAGCACCTGCCTTTGGCTGCATGATAGGAGGGCCAACCACTGTTGGGCCCACATCATAAACGCAAAGGTAGGAGTAGTAAGTAAACTTTAAGCTACGCTATCCCTCCCATACGAGGTGGGCGGACATGCAGCAGTGGATTCGATCTGTAGAAGTAGGAGTAGCATCATTGTTCGTCTTTTCGAAGAAGCGAAGAGCCAAGCGCAACCGAATGTGGCGATTCTGAGCAGCTCGCGTGGTGCGGTTCCTTGAGCACGCATATACTAGCCAGGCTCTTGCATGAGACAAAATCGCTACTCCCTCCTTTCCGGTTTATAGTGCTCAATTCAAAATCTCACCAATCAATGTAGATGGTGAGTGGTGGAATCTGATTTGTAGTTTTGCAAAAGCACCTAATTAATGCTCTTGTTTTCCTCAAAAATTATGTTTATCAATGCATTAATTGCAATGCATGCATGCATAAAGTACATGCATTGGTCAAATTTCTCTTAATACTTGCATGCAATGATTTAATGCACCTTGGAATCTGAAAATGTGATGGAAAACAACCAAATTGAGCCTTATAAAATGGAAAACATAAAATTTTGAGATAAGCCCTATAAACCGGAAAGGAGGGAGTATTGTTTAACAATTAAACTCCATTATCCATTGGTTGATACTCATTCTGCATAGGTCCACGCGCTTAGCACCGTTTCCTCCTGGGGTCACCAATGTTTATTTGCTAATTAATAGCATTGCATGCAATGAACTAGCCATCGCAAGTCATTAAAAGCATGCACACCTCTCATCTCTTATTGGTTGATATGTCAAGAAACAATAAAGAGTTAAATACATCACAGGTGCCTTAACTTGTCCCTTGCGGTCAGTTTAGTGCATAAACTTGTAAAATACACAAAAATGGTGCTATAACATGCATAGCGTGCATATCACGGTGCCTTCGCGGTATGCCACCGTATATGTTGTCCACATGGAGTGACAGCTCGCGGCTGACCCACATGTCAGTGGGTGCGAGCGATGCCTGCGCTAGATGAAATGCGTACGAGTTTATTTGCGCAGAAAATCCCCTAAGATTTAATTAAGGTCACAAGTAAGCTCTTGCTCTGTATATGCTAATAACAGGGGAAAAATAAACTGCATCTTATTTTTTGAGGGTAAAATAAACTGCGTCTTTGAATTGGTTTGAACCTGGGACATTCAGATTAAATAGCTAAATGCATACGCTAGCCACGAGAGTAATAATACACTAAAAAACTTTGTGTATAGCTGTTAACTTTTTTTGTTGCATATATCAAGGTTTGAGATTGTTAATCAGGTCTGCCACCCGGTTGTACAGCTATTAACTGGAAAGTCTATCTATCGCTCTGCAATTTCTACTCTGTTTTTTTAGTATACTGTTTGGTTTTTATGATATACAACATATTAATACAAAATAAAATAGCTACCAATATGCGGTTATTGCCTATTTAATTTTTTTCTATTTTTATTGTTCTTAGTTCAAAGATTTAACAATTAAATTTTCTAAAATTTATGTGGAGTTAGACAATTCAATGTATATTATAAAATATTTAAAATTTGTTTTGTATCTTCACTCAGGACCACAAGCATGTAGAATAATTTTGTATCTTCATTATATTTTTAGAATACATAACTGATAAAATCAGCAACATTGTATTTTGAAAATTCTTCAACATGTATTAAAAATCATTGTGTAGAAAAAATAAATTCTATAAATGTGTTAAACATGTTAAGCGTGTTTGTAGAAATGTAAGAATAATTTTACACTACATTTTAATACATATTGAACATTTTATGAAATTGATGTTGTAACTTTTTTAATGCATGATGGCCATTTTTAGAAACTTGCTTACAATTTCTTAATACCGTTAAATTTTCCAAAAATATGTTGAATTTTCTAAAATACACTAACACTTTTTTAAGTTGATGGCAGTAATATGTTGAATAGTTTTCTTTTTTCAAATGTGAGAATTTCTTAATATTTTTCAATTTCCCACGAATTAAACTTTTTTATTTTTCTTTATTATGTCACCAGGTTTCTTGATAAATAGAAGTGTATCAGAAAATTGCTCATTCAACTATTCTTGGCGTAGTGATTAGCACATGTGTGTCTGTTGTACCTTTATGCACCCTAATCTTGAGTTGAATCTTGCTGGTGCTCTCTTTTTGTTATTACTATTTTATCCAGCGTCTTGACATGCGAGACCTAGGTCGGCAGGTGGGATCAATGCAGTTTGATTTATTTAAATAAAATGTCAGGAGCATTTGCGAAAATTATTTAAAGTACAAGGAGTTTGCTCTAAAACAACCATGACAGTTGGGCCGATGCCATTTTGGCACGCCATGTGGGCAGTGCATATGCCCGGATATGGACGGAGGCACCGTATTTGAACGCTCGGACAAGTTATGACACCAATTTCGTGTATTTTACAAGTTTAGGCACCAAAGTGACCGCGCCGGGCAAGTTGAGGCACCCGTGATGTATTTGACTCAACAATAAACAAGGTAGAAGTTAATGCACCACGCCTAAGTGTTTTGGGACTATTTGGTTTTCGTAAGATGACTTACACACCTTAGACGGAGGGAGTAGTATAGACCTGTAAAGAGTATTTGCCTTTCTAGAGATTTCAACAAGTGACTAGACTACACCGTGTGTAGTACCCCCTCCCTTCCGGTTTATAGGGCTCAAATCTCAAATCTCATGAACCAAGGCATTTTGTGATTGGAGGAATGTATCTCGTACTTTACAAAACTACCCTAATTAAACTCATGCATTAATTACGTAGTTATCTCGTTTTCCTCTCCGCCTTGGTCGCGGTGCACAATATTGAGCACTCCTATATGACTAGCCGCTCTATCTACATGCGGGACATTTCAAAGAATCCGGGCCCGCGTGCCATCCACCAAATCACAGCGAGGTGCTACAGTCGAGACTCACCTGTCACCCCGGTGTGGCCGTCATGACCCGTCATATCACAAAACCCACACCTTTACTAGCAGTGGTAAGGTGGCCTCCATGTTGGACTGAACGAAGCAACCATCATTTCACTGGAACGTTCGTTCTAGCCCTTTCTTCCCTTTCTTGAAGAAAACCTCACTCCAGGCTACTCACTTCTGCCATTTTTCTTCTGTACCGACGAAGGAAAGGTGGGAGAATCAGTTATGTTGCTATATTTTCATTCCAAGAATCTTCTTTTTGCGAAGCACCGACCGATTCTCACATCCTATTCTTTTCCCATTTTCATTGTGACTGTGGTTTCCTTTCGATTGCTTTTTGTTTGTCAGTTCATTGATGGATCCTCGAGCACTAGGCAAAGAGTTGCGATGGACAACCCTTTGAGCAGTGATCTCCGGAAGCGAGCACCGACCAGCGAGTTGACCATGTTGGCGGGCCAACCCATGGAGCGAAGAACTCCAAGAAACAAGCCTTGGCCCAAGAGTTGAGGGCGTTGGCGGACGAACTCCTCAAAAGTTGGAAGAACAGCAAGGGCCCCACCGTGCCTACCCGGGAACTCTGATTACCACGTATGTGAGGCTCAAGACCGAGTTTGAGGAGATAGTCGCCGTTGAAGCGGTATTCCCCGGCAAGGTGATGGCCCCATCGAGGACAAGGAGATGGCCCCTAGAGGATGAGATCCCCGGTGAGCTGCACAAGGTAAAACTAATGGCTTATTAACATAGTTGTGGTTTTGATTATTTGCAATGTGCTTGCTAATATGTTAGGGTTGTGCAGGTGCGGTGGGCGTCCTTGATGATTCGATGTCGTGGCCCGTCCTGTTGGCGCCATACGGAGATCGATTCGATGCGCTGTCCATCCTGTGGACATCGCCCGAAGATCGATTCGATGTCGCGATCGATCCTCGAACATTGCCCGAAATCGATTCCCATGCCGCTGTCCGTCTTTGTGGTCATTGCCGAGAGATCGATGACAAGAAATAGTTGGTCGCACTAATCCTTCAAGGTAGTTTGCATTGCCTGTGTTTGATTACGAGCGATCGTGTTATGGAACCATCTTAGCGCTAGTGCCTTTGTCTTGTGTGGGCGGATCTTGCTACTTTTGTTTGATAGTGAATCATGCGAACCCTCTCCGAGTTATGAAGCAGATGTATCCTCACCAGCTTTTGATGTAATATATGGCATGCTTAGGTGTAAGTTTGAACTGTTTATCATATTAGCGGGGCTTGTTTGATGATTCTTGGTGTTAGTAGGCTAGCTCTTTATGCGAGCTATAGTACTTGCAAAACACTCACCGAAGAAAGCGTTGGGGCTGATGAGCTCATGAATGCGCTTATCTTTGTAGGCTTAGCGATCGATCGGACAATAGTCGACATACATTCATGCCTCATTTGGTTCATAGGGTAGGAAAACCATAGCAAAAGTCTGAAGAGCGTATAACACAAAATCATAGCGGTGCGAGAGCGTACTCCCTCTGTTCCAAAATAGATGACCTTGGCGGGCTAGTTTGGTCTAGTGGGTTTCGGTGATATGGCGTGAGTGCAGTGCCGTCCGGTCTTTGCGTGTGGTAGCAGTATTGCGAATGCAGTAAGTTTTCTTGAAGAAGCGGAATTCAACGAAGTCATGATGGTTCCTTCGTTCGAACAACTTACTGATGGGAAAGGTTGGGCCTGCGATCGACCGGGGTAGACCAGGATAATTTTGTGCATGGCGGTGGACCGGGATGGTCGGCGTCCCACATGTCGGCGAATGAAAGTATTCTTTCCGATATAGAGGGACGAGCAGCAGTATTCATTGTTTATTTTGATGAAAGCTATTGTCTCCTTTGTTATGGCGAAGGAGTGTGAAACACGGCAGCCCGATGAACTTGGCATGTGCACCACTCCCTCCTTCCTCATGTAATGCCAGGTTACAGCTTTTCTCACTTTCTCTCTATCTATTTCCTCTCAAATATTTTTTACCTTTCTTTTTTAAGACACAATTGTTTTTATGCCTTTTTAGAATTATTTTTTTATACCTAGGAGCACGTGTAGAGACGGGCTCTTGCAGAGCCCACTCCTTGACTTTGTCAATGCCTCTCTCTCCCCCACATAAGGAGTACTACTCCCTCTGAGGGAGTCCTGGATTAGGGGGTGTCCGGATAGCCGGACTATGACCTTTGGCCGGGCTCCTGGACTATGAATATACAAGATTGAAGACTTCGTCCTGTGTCCGGATGGGACTTTCCTTGGCGTGGAAGGCAAGCTTGGCGTCTGAGATGTAGATCTCCTACCATTGTAACCGACTCTGTGTAACCCTAACTGAGGGAGTCCTAGATTAGGGGGTGTCCGGATAGCCGAACTATCACCGTTGGCCAGACTCCAGGACTATGAAGATACAAGATTGAAGACTTTGTCGCGTGTCCGGATGGGACTTTCCTTGGCGTGGAAGGCAAGCTTGGCGTCTGGATATGTAGATCTCCTACCATTGTAACCGACTACTGTGTAACCCTAACCCTATCCGGTGTCTATATAAACCGGAGGGTTTTAGTCCGTAGGAAGGACAACAATCATACCATAGGCTAGCTTCTAGGGTTTAGCCTCCTTGATCTCGTGGTAGATCTACTCTTGTACTACCCATATCATCAATATTAATCAAGCGGGAGTAGGGTTTTACCTCCATCGAGAGGGCGAACACAGGTAAAAACATCATGTCCCTTGTCTCCTGTTACCATCCGCCTAGACGCACAGTTCGGGACCCCCTACCCGAGATCCGCCGGTTTTGACACCGACATTGGTGCTTTCATTGGGAGTTCCTCTGTGTCATCATCCTTAGGCCCGATGGCTCCTTTGATCGTCAACAACGATGCGGTCCAGGGTGAGACTTTTCTCCCCGGTCAGATCTTCGTATTTGACGGCTTTGCACTACGGGCCAATTCACTTGGCCATCTGGAGCAGATCAAAAGCTACACCCCTGGCCATCAGGTCAGATTTGGGAGTTTGAACTACGGCCGACATCGCGGAGACTTGATCTTGACGGATTGAGCCACAACCAAGCGCGCCGCCTTGTCTCGATAAACGCGATCTAGCTCTGCCGCCCGAGCGGTGCCACAGGGCCCGCATCGGCGTCGCTCCGACTCTTAGCTTCGGGCCGACTCCGCCGATCGAGGGCGAGTGGTTGGACACCGCCTCGGGGGCTACGATCTCTCTGACGATTGAGCGAACTCCATCCCTGTCGCTGCGAATATACATGGTGGACATCCCAAAAGATGGGAGCAGCGATGGAAAAGCGGAGGATGACCCCTCAAGAAACAGCCCAAGCGCCCGGCGTCGTGGCGCCGCTCTCTCCGCCACAGCAAAAGCGGTGATTCCGGCACGGAGATAATAACACCCGGACGGTGCGAAGACAACCCGTCTAGCGAGGATTCAGCACGGGAGGAGGAGAAGCCAACCCTCATGATAGGCGGCGACGCGGGGAGGTGGAGGGCGATAATTATATACCTCCCTCCGAAGATGAGGCAAGCCTCGGCGGCGGCGAATTTGTCGTTCACGAGGATCCCGCTGAGCAGGAGTATTTCAAGCGCGGGCTTATGGCCACGGCAAGCAGCCTCAAGAAAAAGCAGCGGCAGCTTAGAGCTGACCAAGACACGCTGGTGACGGATGGGTGAAGTCCTTGCAGCGAAAAGTATGAACTCGAGCGCCCCTCAAGAGATACCCCAAGCGCGGCTGCTACCCCAATTGGAGAAGCAGCACCCAAACCTACATCACCGGCGCGCAATCGGCCGATCGGCCACCCGTGGTCGCTGACAGAGAGGCCTCTAGACCCTCCATTCAAGACGCACTCCGACGTCGCTCGAAAAGTACCAAGGCACGGGGAAACACGCCAGACCTGCGAGACATATCGGAGGACAAGGCAAGGCAAACAAGATTGATCTACGGATCGCGTGGGCGCCCCATGACACGTGATGATAACCGTCACGCTGGATACAGCAATCCCGGTCGGGCCGAACACAGTAGACAAAGCTCATTTGAGCTGCGTCGTTATATTGCTCAATACAGAGGCGCCGCACACCCACTATGCTTCACAGACGAAGTGATGGATCATCAAATCCCGAGGTTTCAAACCCGTAAACATCGAATCATGCGATGGCACCACAGATCCTGCGGTTTGGATGAGGACTACCTCCTCCATATCCACATGGCCCACCGTGATGATCTACACACCATCAAATACCTCCCTCAAGCTTAAAGGACCAGCTCGGCATTGGCTTAACAACTTGCGGCGAGAATCAATTGGTTGTTGGGAGGACACGGAGCTCGCATTCCTTGATAACTTCCGGGGCACATCGTGCGACCACCGGATGCCGATGACCTCAGCCACATAATTCAGCAGCAGAATTATCGGCGGACAATTACAGACACGGTTCTAACCAAGAAAAATCAAATCGTTGACTGTCCGGATCGAGAGGCCCTTGTGGCCTTCAAACATAACATCCATGATGAGTGGCTTGCCCGGCACCTAGGACAGGAAAAGCGAAATCCATGGCAGCCCTCACAATGCTCACGACCGGCTTTTGCGGGAGAGGACAGCTAGCTAGCTCGTAGCAACAACTTGACCAAAAAGCACGGTAGTTCGGATACCAAGGACAGCAATGGCGGTCGGCGTCATAATAAGCACAAAGCGCCGCGTGCGGCGATAATTACGAAGATCGGCGGTCAATGCGGATTGAGAGCTCTAAACCGGTCAGCGGAAAAAGTCGTTCAAAAAAATATTCGGGGCCAAATACATGGCACCCCGAAAAACCAGCCAACCACACCAGCGAGTTGTTGGGTCTTCAAACAAGCGAGGCAAGTTAAATGCGAACTCAATGACAAGGGCTGCATAGCGATGGCGAGGAGGAGCCCGGCTGCCGAACAATAGAGGATAGAAGGGCTTCCCCCACAAGTGCAGAGCGGTGAACATGATATACGCAACCACATACCCAAAGGGGGGCGAGGCGTGCACTAAAGGGGCGTATATGCGATGGAGCGGTCGCCCCAGTTCAACCCATGGTCCTCCTGCCCGATCACCTTTGATCGAAGGACCACCCACTAGCATCCGCCACGGCGGATTCGCGCGTGGTTCTTGACCCAATCATCGGATTTCACCTCACTAGAGTCGATGGATGGCGGTAGCAACTGAACCTGCTTTATCGGGATACAATCGCCAAAATGGGCATAGACCCTCAAGGATTAAACCCACAAAGGCGACCTTTAAAGGCGTCATACCAGGTGTAATGGTCTTGGATCCCGGATAACTTCTAAGCGAAGAGTTAATCTTGACATAGTCCCGTTCATGGCGGCTATCACGTCTTGCTTGGGCGAACCACATTTGCAAAGTTCAATGCGGTGCCGCTTTCGCATACCTCAAGCTCAAGATGCGAGGCCCTCGAGGGTAATCACGGTCAATGGAAACACCAGCGCTCTCTCGAGCGGAGGAGCACGGTAACCCTCGCGGCGGAGGTGCAAAGCAGCCTCTCACAGCAATTCTCGAGTCGGCTATTAAGCGTCCGACCACCGTCAAAGCGCGCGGGTAACCTACAACAAGACCGCTGGCACGATCCGAGCGCAGCGTAGCAATCCGGCTAACCCCAGCCCTCGCGAAACTGCGAAGCGGTACCATGCGTACATAACTACGCTCTGGAGATACCATGGGCATAAGGGGAGGGGCACGACCACGACACGCCAGTCATGCGGCTCAACGCACGAGGGCTCCGATTGTGTCATTCTTTTCTTTCTTCTTTTTCTTACTTTCGGGACTCCGTTTTCTAGAAGTCTGTCCGGCACTAAATTGCCGAACTCACGATGCAACAGCCAGGGAAGCGAGCTCGTCGAGTGTCGGTGGTCTCTTCTCTGAGCATTATACCTGTTTTACATACCATCCGCAGCTTACCCCTGGAGGGGGACATGTTAAATAGTCCCATCCCTTGCTTATCGCACCATTTGTATCGTTCTGCTTCCATTGCAATACCTTTTTGAATAAACAATACATAGCTTTTGCCTATTATTGCACCCCTTTCTTTATCTATATATATGTTCATTTCATGACATATTGCACCCGTACACTTTGGTACGGCCAATACACCAGGGGCTTAAGTACCCCAAAAGTATGGTGTGATAAGTCCGAACACTTTCACAAGTGCAGCACCCCAAACTTATAGCATTATATGCATCGGCTCCGAATCATGTCTTGGGTCAATAGTTGAGTTTGCCCGGCTCCCATGTTTTGGTACCTTACGTTCCGTTATATCGGCTAAGGTAGCGCTGGGAGAACCATTACGATTGTGCCCCGGTTGAGCTGGGTTGAGCACCTCAGTGGAGAAAGGTAAAACTGACCGTCATGATAGGGCGAGAGCCGGTCGCTGTTCGAGAGGTTTTTTCGGGTCCGTAAAGACTTATGCCGCTTAGAGCAAGGAGTCGGCATTGTCCGGCCAAGGCGTGGATAGCGCCCCGAACTCGGTCTTCCGAATACTAGGGGCTTCGCCAAAATTTGCAATTATAGAATTCTATGGCTAAGTGAGAGTGTTCAAGCACTATAAGTCCGGTTGCCTTGTTACGTTGCATTGGCGCCTCCTCGAAGGACCCAGAATGGGAACAAGGCGCTCAAGTTTATCGAACACCCCACTTTCGTGGCATGGGGCTGAAGCCAACGACTTGCCATCTCTCAAATTTGATAAACAGCCGCACAAAAGGTAATATTTTAAATTTACAAGCGTTGCTTAGCGCATATGAACAAGTTTTCAGCGTACAGGATAACAAATGCGAGTCTATTCAAAAATTACATCTTTGGAGCATGCACCCGCTATACGGGGGGCACCCTTGAGGCGCCCTCATAGTACATTTGAGACTGCGATGCTCCTTGCCCTTGATGGCCCGTCCGTCACAAGCTTCTCCGCATCCAGCTTGCCCGGTGCACTTTAGCACGGGCAAGGGCCAACAGGCACCTTCAATGCAGAGCGGACGCTTGATGACTTCAATCCATGGACGAGGCGTCCACCAGCCGCCGCACTAGCCGAAGTAGCTCCGGGCATGGCTTCCAATAGCCACAACGAACTATGAGGCCCTTCATGGCCTGTTCGGCGACCTTGTGGGCTCGACCAGCTGCTTCAGCTGGTCGCTCGAGGACACGGATGTTCGGCCTCGGCATCTTGAGACAGAACACCTTCTCCGTCGAGCTCCCTCCTTGGCGCGGTAGAGCGTGGCAGCATCGGACACACTCTGAGGCAGATCTGCGAATGCTCTGGAGAGCTCGGTTCGGGTAAGTAATAGGTAATTCACTTTCACATGCTTGCTTTGCATAAAGAATGCCTTACCGCGCTATATTCTTTAATGATTCAATATCTTGGAGGCTTTACGGGCTTGGCCTTAGCGGCTTTGGCACTCTCAAGAGCCGAGGCGAGCTCGGACTCTCGAGTCTTGAGTCACGCTCCAAACTCTCGTGTTTTTCCACGAGCACAGGAGCTCTTGCCGCACCTCCGCCACCGCGCCTCCTGCTTCTCTCGCTCGGTGCGCTCAGCGCCGCTTTGCTTCGACGCGGACACCGCTTCCTTGAGGTCGCCACCTCGTTCGTGGCCCCTACAATACCCATGTTAGTCTGTCATTTTTTTGCAACCAAATCCTTTATATAAGGTATTTCTTTAATAAGGTATTACTTACCTTCCTTGTCCTCGAGCTGCTTCTTGGCAAGGCCGAGCTCGTTCTCGGACCGCTCGAGGCTCTGCTTCAATGCATTGACCTCCATGATCGGTGTGGCGGAGGTCGGCGGCGCAACCTGCATTCCCATATTGACATACTTATGTTAGACTCCTGCGTATATCTTTTTAGATCCTTAGTCCGGCTTTTCTTTCCGAACACGAACTAGGCATCATGGGCTCTTGTCTATGCGGTAATATTTTTACATATTCTAAATTTACCTCAAAGCACATTAGAAGGCTGAGTGCAGGCTTGATCAGCCCGCTCTTGGCGGTGAACTTCTGGATCACCACACTCATAGCAGTGCGGTGCTCCTCGTCGATGGGCGCCGTTAAGCGCCTCTAGCAAGCTATCCGGTGCCTCCGGATGGGCCGGAGTCACCGGCGTCGCGATCTCGCCCTTCTTCTGAAGGGCCGCTTGCGGACTTGGAACCATGAAGGTTCAGTGCAGAGTCCGGCACAGGGCGGACTTAGAGCACTCGGGGTCTCACCCCTTTGCGCCCAAAGTCCGGGAGGTCGCCTCTGGCGCCTCGAGACCACCTCCTCTGGCTGGGCCCCTTTGGGACTCCACAGCGGTGTCACCGGCGACCACGAGGAGAGGCGGTCGGAAGTGAAGTGCTATTCACATCCAGCGAACCCGAGGCCGCTTCGGCAAGCGGCAAGCTCATCCTTAGGCGGGCTACATGGTCATATTCGGCGTTAGAAGACACTGTCGACAAATAAAGAGTCATAAACTATTCGGATTCCGGACACTTACGATCTCGCGAGAGCTTGGCCCTTGTTGGCCCTCCTCCTCGTCGTTATCGGCATTGGTGGAGAAGTCCGGAGGAAGGTCCTTCCTTTCTTGGACCCTCCGGCCTCCCCGATCGGCGGCCTTCCTTTTTCTCTCCCCGGCTGGGAGAGGCTTCCTTCCTCCTCCTCTTCCTCGGAGGAGGATTTCACCTCGAGCCGTCGGACGATGAGTCCGACGACTTTGGCACCGGGAGCTCCTTGAGTTCCGTGGCCTTCTTCTCGGCACCACGTGAGGTGCGGAGCCAGCTAACCCGCCAATCAGGCGTCCGCTGGAGTCTTCGGCGGGGGCGGACGGTTAGTCTATCCGGATGTCTTCAGCCAGTCCTGTCAAAGGTTAGGGAGTTTTAGATCCTGCATAAACTCAAACTCTGAAAGAAGAGTCCCATAAAGGGTAAAATAACTTACCTCGCTGGCTTAACGCTGCGAGTTGAATCCGCGATCTTCGGTAGCGGATGTGGGAGCTTCGGCGCCCTTGAACAGCACCTTCCAGGCATCTTCGTACATAGTGTCGAAGAGCCTTTTCAGGGTTTGGTGCTGCGCCGGATCGAACTCCCACAATTTGAAGGCCCGTTGTTCGCATGGGAGAATCCGGCGGATGAGCATCACCTGCATTACGTTGACAAGCCTGAGATTCTTGTCCACCAGGTTTCGGACGCAGGTTTGGAGTCCGGACAGCTCGTCCGAATCCCCCCACGCCAGGCCCGTCTCTTTCCATGATGTGAGCCGTGTGGGAAGCCAGATCGAATTCGGGGTTGCCGCCCATTGAAGTCATGTGGCTCGGTGATGTAGAACCACCCGATTGCCACCCTTTATGGTCTCCACAAAGGAGCCCTCGAGCCATAGGAATTTGGCCATCTTGCCAACCATGGCGCCTCCGCCTCCGCTTGGCGGCCGCCCACTACCTTCAGCTTGAATTGAAGGTCTTCAGCCATAAGCGAAGTGGGGCTGGATGTAGAGGAAGGCCTCGCACCTGACGATAAGCCGAGATGTTGAGGATGAAGTTGGGGCCGGATCGTGGAAATCTAGGCCGTAGTAGAACATGAGCCCCGGACAAATGGGTGAAGTGGAAAACCTAGTCCAGCGGAGGAAGTGGGTGAGGACACCACCCTCTCATGGGGCTGGGGTGGGAATGAGCTGCCCCTCGTCGGGTAGCGGTGTGCGATGTCGCTGGACAAGTATCCGGCCTTCCGCAGCTTTGATGTGCCCCTCCGTGGCGGAGGAGGCCATCCACTGCCTCCGCTCCGGACATAGTTGGAGAAGGTTGAGGTGGGATGTGCGGACTTGGTATTTGGAGCTCAGTCTTGTGAAATGGATGAGCAAAGGAGTAAGTAGGCGTGGGTGAAAAGGTGGATCCTTATCCCTTATATGGACGAGACGAAGCTATCGTCCCCGCCAGACTGGTAAAACTAAGCTTATCTCCCTAAGCGCCGTAATCAATGGCGCGGTTGGGTTACCCGTCCGTATTGATGAGAATACGGTATAAGGGGCACGATCTCCGTTTTGATAAGGCGTGCCAAGAAACCGCCTCGCTAAAGCGTTGAGGTGGAGCAGTAAAAGCGATTCATATGAAGGCTGGCCGTGGTGTGATGTCACGCGCGCGGAATATGTCGGCAGATCTGTGCAAAGTTATTCTCTCTACGGTGGTATGTGGAACTTGTTTTGCGAGCGGACACTATCCTTGTGTTCAAAATCTTCTATGAAGTATTTGGAAGAGGAACCCACCTTGCAATGCGAAGACAATATCGCGCGGACTCGTCGTCATTGAAGCCTGGTTAGGGGACTCTTGAGGAGTCTGGATTAGGGGTGTCCGGATAGCGAACTATCACCGTTGGCGGACTCCTGGACTATGAAGATACAAGATTTAAGACTTCGTCTCGTGTCCGGATGGGACTGTCCTTGGCGTGGAAGGCAAGCTTGGCGATACGGATATGTAGATCTCCTACCATTGTAACCGACTCTGTGTAACCCTAACCCTATCCGGTGTCTATATAAACCGGAGGGTTTTAGTCCATAGGATGACAACAATCATACCATAGGCTAGCTTCTAGGGTTTAGCCTCCTTGATCTCGTGGTAGATCTACTCTTGTACTACCCATATCATCAATACTAATCAAGCGGGAGTAGGGTTTTACCTCCATCGAGAGGGCCGAACCTGGGTAAAAACTGTCGTGTCCCTTGTCTCCTGTTACCATCCGCCTAGGCCGCACAGATTCGGGACCCCCTACCGAGATCCGCGGTTTGACACCGACACTAACCCTCTTGGTGCCTATATAAACCGGAGGGTTTTAGTCCGTGGGACGAACAACAATCATACCATAGGCTAGCTTCTAGGGTTTAGCCTCTACGATCTCGTGGTAGATCTACTCTTGTACTACCGATATCATCAATATTAATCCAGCGGGAGTAGGGTTTTACCTCCATCGAGAGGGCCCGAACCTGGGTAAAAACATCGTGTCCCTTGTCTCCTGTTACCATACGCCTAGGCGCTTGCGATTCGGGACCCCCTACCCGAGATCAGCCGGTTTTGACACCGACATTGGTGCTTTCATTGAGAGTTCCTCTGTGTCGTCATCCTTAGGCCCGATGGCTCCTCCGATCATCAACAACGATGCGCTCGAGGGTGAGACTTTTCTCCACGGACAGATCTTCGTATTGGTGGCTTTGCCTGCGGGCCAATTAAGCTTGGCCATCTGGAGCAGATTAAGCTTCGCCCACAGCTACCATGTCGATTTGGAAATTTGAACTACGGCTGGCGTCGCGGAGACTTGATCTTGACGGGTTGAGCCACAGCCAAAGCGCGCGCCTTTATCACGAGGGCATGATCTAGCTCTGCCGCGAGCGGTGTCTGGAGGCCGCACCGGTGTCGCTCGACCTTTAGCTCGGGCCATTGCGCCGATCGAGGGCGGGTGGCTGGACACCGCCTCGAGGGCTGCGATCTCTATGCCTATTGAGCCATACACCTACCCCGTCCCTTGCGAAGCTCGTGACTCCAAGGTGCCGGACTCCTCTCCGGACTCCGAGCCTTCCGCGCCCCCGCCATTCGAATCCGATTGGGCGCCGATCATGGAATTCACTGCCGCGGACATATTTCAGCACTCGCCCTTTGGCGACATCCTGAATTCACTAAAGTCTCTCTCTTTATCAGGAGAGCCCTGGCCGGATTATGGTCAGGAAGGTTGGGATGCGGACAACGAAGAAATTCAAAGCCCACCAATCACCCGCCTTAGCCGCGCCGATGATTTAACCGACATGCTCGACTTGATTCGAAGACATCGGCGGTATGGACGACGATGCATGAGATGACCAGAACCAGCGCCCACAGGGGCCTGGAAAACCACCTCATCATCGACATATACATGGTGGACATCCCAAAAGATGGGAATGGCGATGGAACAGCGGAGGATGACCCTCAACAAACAGCCTAAGTGCGGCGTCGATTGGCGCGCTATAAATCCACCACAGCAAAAGCGGTGATTCCGGCACGGAGACAATAACACCCGGACGGTGCGAAGACAACCCCTGCAGCAGGATTCAGCGCGGGAGGATGGAGAAGCCAGCCCTCATGAGAGGCGGCAGAAAAGAGAGGTAGAGGGCGATAACTACATGCCTCCCTCCGAAGATGAGGCAAGCCTCGGCGACAGCAATTAAATCGTGCCGAGGATCCCGTCGAACAAGGCGTTTCAAACACAAGCTTATGGCCACGGCAAGCAGCCTCAAGAAAAAGCAGCAACGACTTAGAGCTGACCAAGACTTGCTAGGTGACGGATGGACTGAAGTCCTTGCGGTGAAGAGTATGAACTCGGCGCCCTCAAGAGCTACCCAAAGCGCAGGCTGCTACCCCTATTAGAGGAGGAAGCACCAAAACCTATATCACCAGCGCATGATCGGCCGACCGGCCACCTCGTGGCTTGTGACGGAGAGCCTCTCGGCCCTCAACTCAAGCCGCACCCAGCGCCGCTCAAAAATACCAAGGCATGGGAAATCGCCGGACCTGCGAGATATATTGGAGGACAAGGCAAGGCAAACAAGATCGATCTATGGATCGGCGTGGGCGCCCACGACGCGTGGCGATAACCGTCACGCGGATATGAAACTCGGCGGGCGAACACGATGAACAAAGCTCATTTGAGCTGCGTCGTGATATATTATCTGAGAGGCATCGCACACCACTATGCTTCACGAGAAGTGATGCATCATCAAATCCCGAGGTTTCAAACCCGTAAACATATAATCATCACGATGGTACGACAGATCCTGCGGTTTGGATGAGGACTATCTCCTTCACATCCACATGGCCCTTGGTGATGATCTACCGCCATCAAATACCTCCCTCAAGCTTAAAGGACCAGCCGGCATTGGCTTAACAGCTTGCCGGTGAGTCAATTGGTTGTTGGGAAGACACGGAAGCCGCATTAAATCGACAATTTCCGGGGCACACATGTGCGACCACCGAGACGCCGATGACCTAAGCCACATAATTCAGCAGCGGAGGAATCGGCGGACAATTACGGACCACGGTTCTAACCAAGAAAAATCAAATCGTCATTGTCCGGGATCAGAGGCCCTTGCAGCCTTCAAACACAACATCATGACGAGTGGCTTGCCCGACACCTAGGACAGGAAAATCCGAAATCCATGGCAGCCCTCACAACACTCATGACCCGCTTTTGCGCGGGAGAGGACAACTAGCTAGCTCGTAGTAACAACATGACCAAGAGCCACAGTAATTCGGATACTAAGGACAGCAATGGCGGTCGGCGTCGCAACAAGCACAAGTGCCGCGTGCGAAGATAATCTTTGAGGATCTGGCGATCAATGCGGATTCAGAGAGCTCTAAACCGGTCAGCGGAAAAAGCCATTTAAAAGAAATACTCGGGCCCGTCAATTTGGACCAAATACTCGATCGCTCGTGCGGATACGGCACCCCGAAAAACCAGCCAACCACACCAACAGGATTGTTGGGTGTTCAAGCGAGCAGGAAAGTTAAGCGCGAAATCAATGACAAGGGGCTGCATAGCGATGGCGAGGAGGAGCCCGGCTGCCGAACAATAGAGGGCGAAGGGCTTCCCCCACAAGTGCGGATGGTGAACATGATATCGCAACCCACATACCCAAAGGGGCGGAAGTGTGCACTAAGGGGCGTATCTGCGATGGATCGATCGCCCCAATGTTCAACCCGTGGTCTTCCTGCTGATCACTTTTGATCGAAGGACCACCCACTAGCATCCGCCATGGCGGATTCGCGCATTAGTTCTAGACCCAATCATTGTGAGTTCACCTCACTAGAGTCCTAATGGGCGGCGGCAGCAACTGAACCTGCTTTATCGGGATCGGTCGCCAAAATGGGCATAGACCCATCAGTTAAACCCACGAAGCGACCTTTAAAGGCGTCATACCAGGTGTAGAGGCCAAGCTATGCAGGCTCGATTACACTTGAAGTGGTCTTGAGATCCCGGATAACCACGAGCGAGAGTTAATCTTCGACATAGTCCCGTTCATGGCGGCTATCACGCCTTTGCTCGGACGAACCGCATTGCAAAGTTCAATGCGGTGCCGCTCGCATATCTCAAGCTGAAGATGTCAGGTCCTCGAGTGGTCATTACGGTCAATGGAAACACGAGCGCTCTCTCGGACGGAGGAGCATCTGGCGACCCTCGTGGCGGAAGTAAGCAGCCTCTTAAGGCAATTCTCGAGTCCGGCTATTAAGCGTTCGGACACCGTCAAAGCGCGCCCATAGTAACCTACAACTAGACCGCTGGCACGTTCGAACACGCATAGCAATGCGGCCCAAACCCCACCCTCGCGAAATTGCGAAACCAGTACTACGTACATAATTACATACGGAAATACCATGGGCTTAGGGGAGAACACGACCACGACATGCCGAGTCGGCTCAACCGCACGGGGGCTCCGATTGTGTCATTCTTTTCTTTTCTTCTTTCTTGTTTACTTTGAGTTCTCCACGAAGCCTGTCCGGCGATAGAATCGCTGAACACACGATGCAACAGCGAGGGAAGCGAAAGCTCGTCGAGTGTCGGTGGTCCCTATTACGGCAGTATACCTGTTTTACATACCATCCATAGCTTACCCACGGAGAGGACATGTTAAAAGTCCGTCCCTTGCTTATCATAAATAAATAGCTTCTCCCTATTATTGAATTCCTTTTTCTCTCTCTCTCTCTCTCTCTCTATATATATATATATATATATATATATATATATATATATATATATATATATATATATATATATATATATATGTTCGATTATGACATTAGGCAACCGTACACTTTAGTGCAGGCAATACACCGAGGGCTTAAGTACCCCACAATATGGTGTGATAAGTCCGAACACTTTCACAAGTCGGCACCGAACTTATAGCATTATATGCATCGGCTCTGAATCATGTCTTTGGTCAATAGTTGGGTTTGCCCGGCTCCCATGTTTTGGTACCTTATGTTCCGTTATATCGGCTAAGGTAGTATTTGGGAGAACCACTGCGATTGTGCCCGGTTGAGCTGGGTTAAGCACCTCGGTGGAAAGCTAAAACTGACCGTCATGATAGAGGCGAGAACGATCGCTGTTAGAGAGGTTTGAGTCCCTAAAGACTTATGCAGCTTAGAGAAAGGAGTCGGCATTGTCCGGCCTAAGCGTGGATAAGCGCCCGAAATAGGTCTTCGAATACCGGGGCTTGGCGAAATTTAAAATTATAGAATTCTATGGCTAAGTGAGAGTGTTCAAGCATTATAGTCCGGTTGCCTTGTTCGTTGCGTTGAGCGGAATGGGAACAAGAGCGCTCAAGTTTATCCCGAATACCCGGCACTTTCGTGGCATGGGGGCTGAAGCCGATGATTCGCCATCTCTAAAATTTAATACGGCCGCACATAAGGTAATATTTTAAATTCAAAAGTGTTGCTTAAGCGCATATGAACAAGTTTTCAGCGTCAGGATAACAAATGCGAGTCTACTCAAAATTACATCTTTGGAACATTCACGCTATAAAGCGGGCACCCTTGAGGATGCCCTCATAATACATTTCAGGCTTGCGATGCTCCTTGCCGGTGGTGGTCCGTCCATCACAAGCTTCTCGGCGTCCATCTTGCCCAGTGCACCTTAGCACGGGCAAGGGCCTCTGAGCACCTTCGATCTGAGCGGAGGCGCTTGGCGACTTCAACCCATGGATATCGTCCACCAGCCACCTCACCGGGCGAAGTAGCTCCAGGCATGGCTTTCTTAGGCCACAGCCGAACTATGAGGCCCTTCATGGCCTGTTCGGCCACCTTATGGAGCTCGACCAGCTGCTTCAACTGGTAAGCAAGGGCACACGGTGTCCGGCCTCGGCATATTGAGACAGAACACCTTCTCCGTCGAGCTTCCCTCCTCGGCTCGGTAGAATCTGCGGCAGCATCGGACACTGCTTGTAGGGCAGATCTGCGAATGCTCTGGAGAGCTCGAATCCGGGTAAGTAACAGATAATTCACTTTCACATGCTTGCTTCGCATAAAGAATGCCTTACCTGCCGCTATCTTCTTCATCGCCTCAATTTTCTGGAGGGCTTTTGGGCTTGGCCTTAGCGGCTTTAGGCGCTCTTAAGGGCAGCGAGCTCGGACTCTCGAGTCTTTGAGTCACGCTCCAAACTCTCGTGTTTTTCCACGAGAGCCTGGAGCTCTTGCCGCACCTCCGCCACCCGCGCCTCCTGCTTCTCTCGCTTGGTGTGCTCCGCGGCCGCATTGCTTTTGGCCTTGGACACCACTTCCTTCAGGGTCGCCACCTCTTTCGTGGCCCCTGCAGTATTCACATTATTCCTGTCATTTTTTGCAACCACATCTTTTAAATACTCCCATAAGGTATTACTTACCTTCCTTGTGCTCGAGCTGCTTTTTGGAAAGGCCGAGCTCGTTCTCGGACCGCTCGAGGCTATGCTTCAATGCATCAACCTCCATGATCGGTCTGGCGAGAGGTCGTGGCGCAACCTGCATTCCCATATTGACATACTTATGTTAGACTCCTGCGTATATCTTTTAGATCATCGAGTTCGGCTTTTCTTTCCGATCACTGGCCCGAGCATCATGGGCTCTGTCTATGCGGTAATATTTTTACATATCTTAAATACATACCTCAAAGCTTTGTTAGAAGGCTGGCACGAAGCTTCAGTCAGCCCGCTCTTTGCGGACTGAACTTTCGGATCACCACATTCATAACGGTGCGGTGCTCCTCGTCGATGGGCGCCCTTAAGCGCCTCCATCAAATTATCCGTGCCTCGGTTGGGCGGAGGTCACCGGTGTCGCGATCTTGCCCTTCTTACGAAGGGGTCGCTTGCGGACTCGAGAACCGAAGGTTCGATGCGAGTCGGCACCGTGCGGACTTAAAGCCCTTGAGGTTTTATCCCCTTGCGCCCGAGTCGGGAGGTCGCCTTCTTGGCGCCTCGAGGCCACCTCCTCTGGCTGGGTGTAACACCCGGATACAACTTTCCATATTAAGTAACTCCGACTCTTGCCTTTTCCGGAGATGTGATTTATTATTTCTTCGTGGTTGGGTTTTGTCATTGTTTTGCTTTTTGTTTTGTTATGCATCTCATCTCTTGGCATCATCTGCATTTCATCGCATGTTTTCAAAACTTGCATCCGTTCGAGTTCCGCGGTTCTCTCCGTTGTCCGTTCCGAGTCGGATACACTCGCACGCCGCGCGCCCTATTTTCTCCGTAATATTATTTTATAAGTGGCATAAAATGTTCTCGGAATGGGTTGCAACTTGTCATGCGGTCTTATTATAGTGTAGACAGGCCGCTTTGCCAAGTTTAAATCGCATTCGAGTCCATTTGATAGCCCAACCGTTAAACCTACTACGCGATATAGCCGGTATTTTAAATCGGATGTTTAGGTCTCGAAATCGTGCGGGCCCTCCTCTCTCTTCTCCCCTCGCGGTCCTCCTGCAGCCCACCTAACCCCCCTCGCGTCCGGAACCGCCCGATCGAGATCGGAGGGTTCAAAAACCCCCCAAGGACCAAACCCTAGCCCCTTTCCTATATATGGACCCCCTCTAGTCCATTTTGGGCAGCCTAACCCCCCCTCCACCTACCTCTAGCCTTCCCCTCCTCAGTTTCCGCGCCCCCAATCATCAGCCGCCGCCTCCCACCTCCAATTCCGCGCCTCCCCAGCCCCCTCTCGCCACTTGGCGCCACCGCCTGAGCCCAGCGCCGCCGTCCCGCCGCTGGAGCCACTCAAGCCCGCCACGCGTCCACAGCCTCTCCCTCCCCCTTGAGCCCGCCAAAGCCATCCGGGGCCCTTGAGCCACTCCCAGGCCAGGCGAGCCCCTGCCGTCGCCCAGCAGCGTGGGGCGCTCGCTCCCGCACCCGCTCACCGCCGCCTCGCGCCTCCGCCTCCATGGCGGCAAGCAGCAGCCCGGGCAGCCGGGAGCCACAGCTGTCCGCCGCCCTCTCTCTCCCTCCTTTTTCTCTCTCTCGCTCACGGCCCTACCCTCTCGCCCCTTGGCTCCGCCCGCCCGCCGCCATGAACGCCTCCACCGAGCTCCGCCGTGGGCATCACCACCTCCCATGGCCTCCTCTCGCCAGATCTGGGCGGGGATGGTGAGATCCATCCATCCCCAACCTCCCCCCGACCCCTACACACGGAGCCGCTGCCGTCGTTCTGCGCCCGTGAGCGGAGGCGCGCCGCTTCTCGATCCAGCCGGCGCCCGTTGACCGCGTCCCGCCGGTCCGGCCAGGCCAGCCGGCCTCCCTCGGCCCGATCGCGCCGCCCCTCTGCCGAGGCCTCTCCACCGGCCGGGCTTGGCCCGCTAGGTGAGCAGCCCCCCCCACAATGCTCTGTTGGGCCAGACCCTAGATTTGGCCCATATCTTGTTTTTCCGTTCTGCGATTTCTTTATTTATCCCGAGTTTAGCTGTTTCTGAGAAAACCCCTAAGCTTCATGCATATCCTAACTAATTAACCGTGCATCAGATCTAAATAAATTATATATGAAACTTGCTCAGAATTTTGTCTAGTTTCATAATATGCAGTTTTCATCCATGTTTAAAATGTTTAAAATGCTGTTTATTTAAATTTTGCATGTATGCCATGTTAAAATGATTTAATTCATAACTAAATAACCGTAACTCGGAATTAAATGTTCTTTATATGTAAATGGGGTGGAAAAATGCCTAGATTAACATGATCCACTTTATGTTGCTGTTTAACAACTCTAAAATTGTGTTTAGGGCAGAACAGTACCGAAACTAAAATATTGCTTATGGGGATTTTCCGGAATTGTTGTTCGTTGTTTCCGGCCTCATTTAAACTTGCCTAAATAGTTAATTTAATTATGCTCCACCTCTTGCCATGTTTAACAACATTTAATATTGTTGTGTACCTAACCGAGAGAGAACTAAATAAGTGTTGTGGTGTTCCGTCAATATGCAACTCGTTGCATATTGAGCTCCACTTAACTTGTAGTGTTGTTTGTGCATATTGCCATGCCATGCCTCATTAAACCGGACATGCATCATATTTGTTTGTGCATCATGCCATGTTTATGCTTGTGCATTTATCATGTTGTTTGTTTCTTTCCGGTGTTGCTTCTCGGTTTCGGTAATGTTGCGATTGTGAGGATTCGTTCGACTACTTCCGTTCGTGTCTTCTTCATGGACTCGTTCTTCTTCCTTGCGGATTTCAGGCAAGATGACCATACCCTCGAAATCACTTCTATCTTTGCTTGCTAGATGCTCGCTCTTTTGCTATGCCTATGCTGCGATGCCTACCACTTGCTATATCATGCCTCCCATGTTGCCATGTCAACCTCTAACCATCCTTTCCTAGCAAACCGTTGTTTGGCTATGTTACCGCTTTGCTCAGCCCCTCTTATAGCGTTGTTAGTTGCAGGTGAAGATGAAGTTTGTTCCTTGTTGGAACATGGAGACGTTGTTCCTTGTTGGAACATGTTTACTTGTTGGGATATCACAATATATCTTATTTAATTAATGCATCTATATACTTGGTAAAGGGTGGAAGGCTCGGCCTTATGCAGTGTTTTGTTCCACTCTTGCCGCCTAGTTTCCGTCATATCGGTGTTATGTTCCCGGATTTTTGCGTCCCTAACGGTCGGGTGATTTATGGGACCCCCTTGACAGTTCGCTTTGAATAAGACTTTTCAGCAAGGCCCAACATTGGTTCTACATTTGCCTCTCCTAGCCTTTTTCCCTTGGGAGTCGCGCTCTCAAGGGTCATCTTTATTAACCCCGGGCCAATGCTTGTCTAAGTGTTGGTCCAAACTAAACCACTTGCGGTGCCGCCCGAGGCAACTTGGGGTATCGTCGGTTGCCGTCGTAGTGTTCATCGGTCGTGGCACGAGGCGAGATCTGTGCGGCTACTATCGAGGTGTCGACGCGCGGGAGGTCTTCTTGGACTTGTTTTATTGCTGTGAAATGTCTTGTAGCAGGATTCGAGACTGATCGGTCTTCCGGGAGAAGGTCTATTCGCCGTTGATCGCGAGAGCTTATCATGGGCTAAGTTGGGACACCCTGCAGGGTTTGAACTTTCGAAAGCCGTGCCCATGGTTATGTGGCAGATGGGAATTTGTTAATGTCGGTTGTAGAAAACCGAAGTTGATCTTAATTAAAATACACCAACCGTGTGTGTAACCGTGAGTGTCTCTTTTGGGGTTGATCGAGAGGAGAACACGGTTTACGGGTTATGTTTGGCGTAAGTAGGAGTTCAGGATCACTTCTTGATCATAGTTGTTCGACCGTGCTTTTGCCTTCTCTTCTCGCTCTCATTTGCGTATGTAGCCACCATATATGCTGAGTAAACTTGCTGCAGCTCCACCTCACTACCTTGCCCTACCTTTAAGCTTAAATAGTCTTGATCTCGCGGGTGTGAGATTCTTTGAGTCCCGTGACTCACGAGATACTTCAAAACCAGTTTGCGGTGCCGATGAAACCGTGCGGGTGATGGACCCGAGCTCAAGGAGGAGCTCGATGAAGATCTTGTTCATTGTGTTGTTTCGTTTCAGTTGATCGATAGTGGAGCCAGTTGGGACGATCGGGGATCTGTGTAGCTTGTGGGGTAGTCTTCTTTTATTTTGGTTCCGTGAGTCGGACCTTGATTGTATCTGTTTGATGTGATGTTTTACTCATGTATTGTGTGAAGTGGCGATTGTAAGCCAACTATGTATCTCTTTCCCTTATGTACTACATGGGTTGTGTGAAGATTACCTCACTTGCGACATTGCTTTCAATGCGGTTATGCCTCTAAGTCGTGCCCGACCGTGGGAGATATAGCCGCATCGAGGCGTTCAAGTTGGTAATCGAGCCTTCCGACTTAGGAGCCCCTACTTGATTGTTTCTTGGCGTTGTTGAGTCTAGAATGGAAAATGTTTTGAGTCTTAGGATTATATATATCGAGAGTAGGATTCTTTTTACTCCCGGTCCCCTTCGTCGCTCTGGTGAGGTATCTGCGTAGAGTTTTGACTCTTCTTTCCTCAAATTTCACTAAAATTTTTTAGGATCACGTGGGTATCTTGGAATCGTTCCGATGGTTTTGTGGCGAGAACATTGTTCTTGGTGCCTCCTGTCATTTAGGGGTTGTGGCGGTGTCCGGGAGTTGAGCTCCGGGTGTTGTCGTCACAATTTTATCGTTGCAGATTCTGGAATACGAGTTTTGCCGACATCGAAATCTCTTTTGTGCAGTTGTTGGTGAGATAACCCCGATAGCCCGATCTTGTGGCGAGTCTTGGAATATTGCCATGACTTGTATAACGGATGTTTTTGAAGGTCGAGGTACCACGATTTCGAGGATTTCTTGGTTATGTGTTGTGGATGGATCAATTTGGATCTAGGTATTGTTAGTTTGGGTGATATATTTTGTGTCCCTGTATCCCCAACACCTGATTGCATAACCAGAAAGTTTCGGGAGTTTATAGGTGGGAATTCTAGTAGCTTACGGGATATTCTTTCCGGCGGATGTATGATTTGAGATTGGGGTTCAGCGTCTAGTGGTCCGCCCATTCACGGTCGATTACGATGGTGTGAGGCGTCTTAAAGAATCCTTGGCTATGCTGATTCGGGGCGTCTTGTTTGTCATTCGTGGCGTCCGCTATCGTCGTGTCCGTGTGGGCCCCACCACGAACACTTTGGGCGAAATCTCTATCATGTGTTTGTTCCGGCTCATTCTTGAAGCCAATCCTTTGTTTTTGTTTTGTTTTGTGGTATTCGAGTTGCTTCGAAGTCAAGTGTTGATTCCATACCTTTCCTAATTGGTGTTCTCATATTGCTATGTGAATACTAATCCTTCTTGATCACTTAGCTTGTCATGTTAATTCTTTTCCAACCGGCGTGCTTCTCTTCAAGTGGATCCGATCATTCCAACATTCGCAAGATCAATTCTAAGCTTTTTCTCAACGGTGTTCGTTTCATCCGACCCAAGTTGTTTTGATTTCCCGCCCTCCCACCCTTTTTCTTCAAGGACTCAGATTTCTTAATCAAGTGTCCATTTTTATTGAGTGAAGTTTCTTCATTCTTTTCCTTTAATGTTTTATCCGGTGTTTTCCCATGAAGATGCTCAACAGTTTCAAGTTCATCATTCATCATTCTCGTATTCTTTTCCGGTGGATTTAATTCAAGTTTTCGGTGTTGATAATATCCTTATCCTCGTTCAAATGCTTTCTCATGTCGGTGCATCTCTTAATCATCCACTTCTCGCTATTCAATTATTCTGGAGTGTTGAAGATATCTCAGAAGATTCTAGTTTCCATTCTCAATTCACTCAAGTTCTTTTGAGGATGCTATCTCATTCAAGCTATTTAATTCAACCGGTGCAATCTCTCTTCAAAATTGTTCAACGGTGTTCTTCTTTTAACGGGCCCTAACCCACAGGTCTTTTCCCAGGATCTTACCTGACTCTTTTATTTTTCAGGAGCTATTCCCAAATTCATTGCAAAGTTTGATGTAAGGATGATTTATCATCAGTCAAATGTCTTTCAAGATCTTTCAAATTCTTTTTATCTTGTTGGTTCAACCTTTCTAATTTTCATTCCGGAGTGCTTCAATAATTCATGGTGATGTTCTCGTCGTCATTCTCGAATTTTGAAGACCGAAGAAGAGTTTCTCTTAAATCTCGCTTCTTTCTCTTCAAGATTCATGGTTCTAGCTTCGTGCCATCCTCATAATTGTTTTGATTGTGAGAATTCTTGTAACCCACCGGAGCATTTCAGAGTCTTTTCAGTTTGATTCTTGAGCCCATCATCTCAGAATTATTCATTCAAGCATTCAACTCTGGTTTTCCAAATCTCACCGGTGCATCGTCGAAATATCCTCTAATCAGTTCATGATCTCTTCGTTCTAATGTATCTAAATTTTGTCAAGCATCTTTATTCGTTTTACAATTCTTCCCCGTGAATTGTGCTTTCGCTACGTTCATTTTCAATTCTTACGGTGGTTTGTTCAAGAGTTCTCTTCCTTCATTACAATATAGACTCATTCGTTCTTTCCAATCCTACCGGTGGTTCGTTGAAGACCTTCCCAAGTTGGCGCCATATCTATCTTAATCTTTTCTACGAGAATAAGTAGTATGCCAAATCCATTGCTTGTCATCAATTTAATTGGTGAAGGATGAGCATAATGTAATTCTTATCCTTGTTTCATCGAGTAAGTTCAATTCCTTATTCCGGAGGTTCATCAAAATTCTTGATTTCATTTATTCATCTTTCTTTCCGGAGTTCCAAGTTTTCTCGGTTATATCATTTCAAAGCTTCATCTTATCACTGCAAGGCTTCACCTTGTGTTTTTCAACTTCTCTTTCTTTCTATCACCCTTTTGGTTACCGGAGTTCATCATGGAGGCTCTACATGGTGCTTCCTCAAGGATTCTTTTCATTCTTCAATTGTTCTTCAAGTTTTCTCTCGGAGTTATGATCCGCCAAGCTATACTCTAAAAATAAACATGGTGCTCAACACATGTTTTGTTTTGAGGAGTTCAAGCATTCTTCTTCTTGCATTTCGAAGTGAAATTCTTTCTACCTTATCTCTTGAGGTGGTGTTATGTCATTCTCGACAATTTGAGTTCGTGTTTCATGATTCACATGTTGTCAAGAATGAGGTATTTTAAATCCATCATTTTCTCTTCGTTCAAGAAACCTTTTCAACCAATCAATCTTTTGTTGGAGTTATCTTGGGTCATATTTCACCTAAAGCTTTCCCTAAGGAACGTTGCTATTTGTGGTGCGTATCTATGATCCAATTTTCTCCTTCTCATCTCGGTGAAGAAGTTTCTCTTGTCTTCATTGGTCTCAACCAATCAATTGTTTCCGTTGGTGGCAGAAGCTCACCTCATAATCTTGAGATGTTTTCCATAAGTCCACTACAAGGTTATTCTTTTTCGTTGTTGGGTTTCCAACAACCCGTTATATTTCATCTTGGAAGGTGCTTTTCCAAGTTCATTTGTGGCAGAAGTTGTCATTTTCTTCTCCATTCCTTTATTCCAACGACCTATCTTCAATTTTTCTTCGGAGGCATTGTGATGTTGCACTCTTGACCCATCATCTTTCTTTCGTCAAGATCATGCTCTTTTCTTGCTTATCCTTTAACCGAGTGTCATGTTTTCATTCGAGTTCTCTCATCTTATCAAGTTTTGCTGCTTCCTCAACCGGAGAGCTGTCGAAATCTTTCTAACCCTTTGTGCCATTCTTTCAATAGTTCGGAGGCGTTATGTTGTTGATTTCATCAAGTATCATCCCATCTTCTCTAGTTCATGTTATATTCCTTCCATGTTCAATCGGAGTGCTGCCCGAATTCTTCCTCTCTCATCTTGTTTTAAACGGAGTGGTTGCGAATTCTATCTTGTCCATTAAACTCTTGATTCATGCCTTTTCAACCTTCAAGTTATCGTGATGTTCCTTGTTCCTCTTTTCTAACGGATTGTTTGCAATCTCGTTCATCTTCGTTGTTTTCTTTCTTTCATTTTGCTCAACCTCTCAAGGTTCTTTGGTTTCATTCGTTTGTCAAAGAAGCAACTTAGTTTTACCTCTTCTCTTCCTCTTCCTTTTCCCTCCGGTGCCATCCTAGATCTCGGGACGAGATCCTCTCGTAGTGGTGGAGTGTTGTAACACCCGGATACAACTTTCCATATTAAGTAACTCCGACTCTTGCCTTTTCGGAGATGTGATTTATTATTTCCTTCGTGGTTGGGTTTTGTCATTGTTTTGCTTTTTGTTTTGTTATGCATCTCATCTCTTGGCATCATCGCATTTCATCCGCATGTTTTTCAAAACTTGCATCCGTTCGAGTTCCGGGTTCTCTCCGTTGTCCGTTCGAGTCGGATACACTCGCACGCAGCGCTGCACCTCCGTAATATTATTTTATAAGTGGCATAAAATGTTCTCGGAATGGGTTGCAACTTGTCATGCGGTCTTATTATAGTGTAGACAGGCCGCCTGCCAAGTTTAAATCGCATTCGAGTCCATTTGATAGCCCAACCGTTAAACCTACTACCGCGATATAGCGGTATTTTCGTCGGATGTTTGGTCTCGAAATCGTGCGGGCCCTCCTCTCTCTTCTCCCCTCGCAGTCCTCCTGCAGCCCACCTAACCCCCCTCGCGTCCGGAACCGCCCGATCGAGATCGGAGGTTCAAAACCCCAAGGACCAAACCCTAGCCCCTTTCCTATATGGACCCCTCTAGTCCATTTTGGGCAGCCTAACCCCCCCTCCACCTACCTCTAGCCTTCCCTCCTCGGTTCGCGCCCCCAATCATCGTGCCGCCTCCCACCTCCAATTCCGCGCCTCCCAGCCCCTCTCGCCACTTGGCGCCACCGCCTGAGACCCAGCGCCGCCGTCCCGCCGCTGGAGCCACTCAAGCCCGCCACGCGTCCCCTGGCCTCTCCTCCCCTTGAGCCCCTTGAAGCCCATCGGGCCCTTGAGCCCATCCCAGGCCAGGCGAGCCCGCACCGTCGCCAGCGTGGGCGCTTCGCTCCCGCACCCGCTCACCGCCGCCTCGCGCCTCCGCCTCCCATGGCGGCAAGCAGCCCGCCCGGGAGCAGCCCAGCCAGCTGTCCGCCGCCCTCTCTCTCCCTCCTTTTTCTCTCTCTCTCGCTCACGGCCCTACCCTCTCTGCCCCGCAGGGTACCGCCGCCGCCGCCATGAACGCCTCCACCGAGCTCCGCCGTGGGCATCACCACCTCCCCGCCGGCCTCCTCTCGCCAGATCTGGGCGGGGATGGTGAGATCCATCCATCCCCAACCTCCTTGACCCTACACCGCCGGAGCCGCTGCCGTCGTTCTGCGCCTTGAGGAGGCGCCGCCGCTGCTCGATCCAGCCGGCGCCCGTTGACCGCGTCCCTTCGGTCCAGCCAGGCCCAGCCGGCCTCCCTCGGCCCAGTCCGCGCCGCCCCTCTGCCAGGCCTCTCCACCGACCGGGCTTGGCCCGCTAGGTGAGCAGCCCCCGCCCCTGTGCTCTGTTGGGCCAGACCCTAGATTTGGCCCATATCTTGTTTTTTTCCGTTCTGCGATTTTCTTTATTTATCCGAGATTTAGCTGTTTTCTGAAAACCCCTAAGCTTCATGCATATCCTAACTAATTAACCGTGCATCAGATCTAAATAAATTATATATGAAACTTGCTCAGAATTTTGTCTAGTTTCATAATATGCAGATTTTCATCCATGTTTAAAATGTTTAAAATGCTGTTTATTTAAATTTTGCATGTATGCCATGTTAAAATGATTTAATTCATAACTAAATAACAGTAACTCGAATTAAATGTTCTTTATATGTAAATGGGGTGGAAAAATGCCTAGATTAACATGATCCACTTTATGTTGCTGTTTAACAACTCTAAAATTGTGTTTAGGGCAGAACAGTACCGAAACTAAAATATTGCTTATGGGGATTTTAGGAATTGTTGTTAGTTGTTTCGGCCTCATTTAAACTTGCCTAAATAGTTAATTTAATTATGCTCCACCTCTTGCCATGTTTAACAACATTTAATATTGTTGTGTACCTAACCGAGAGAGAACTAAATAAGTGTTGTGGTGTTAGTCAATATGCAACTCGTTGCATATTGAGCTCCACTAACTTGTAGTGTTGTTTGTGCATATTGCCATGCCATGCCTCATTAAACCGGACATGCATCATATTTGTTTGTGCATCATGCCATGTTTATGCTTGTGCATTTATCATGTTGTTTGTTTCTTTCGGTGTTGCTTCTCGGTTTCGGTAATGTTGCGATTGTGAGGATTAGTTCGACTACTTCGTTCGTGTCTTCTTCATGGACTCGTTCTTCTTCCTTGCGATTTCAGGCAAGATGACCATACCCTCGAAATCACTTCTATCTTTGCTTGCTAGATGCTCGCTCTTTTGCTATGCCTATGCTGCGATGCCTACCACTTGCTATATCATGCCTCCCATGTTGCCATGTCAACCTCTAACCATCCTTTCCTAGCAAACCGTTGTTTGGCTATGTTACCGCTTTGCTCAGCCCTCTTATAGCGTTGTTAGTTGCGGTGAAGATGAAGTTTGTTCCTTGTTGGAACATGGAGCGTTGTTCCTTGTTGGAACATGTTTACTTGTTGGGATATCACAATATATCTTATTTAATTAATGCATCTATATACTTGGTAAAGGGTGGAAGGCTCGGCCTTATGCACGGTGTTTTGTTCCACTCTTGCCGCCCTAGTTTCCGTCATATCGGTGTTATGTTCCCGGATTTTTGCGTCCCTACGCGGTCGGGTGATTTATGGGACCCCTTGACGGTTCGCTTTGAATAAGACTTTTCCAGCAAGGCCCAACATTGGTTCTACATTTGCCTCTCTAGCCTTTTTCCCTTGGGAGTCGCGCTCTCAAGGGTCATCTTTATTAACCCCGGGCCAATGCTTGTCTAAGTGTTGGTCCAAACTAAAACCACTTGCGGTGCCGCCCGAGGCAACTTGGGGTATCGTCGGTTGCCGTCGTAGTGTTCATCCGGTCGTGGCACGAGGCGAGATCTGCGGCTACTATCGAGGTGTCGGCACGCGGGAGGTCTTCTTGGACTTGTTTTATTGCTGTGAAATGTCTTGTGGCAGGATTCGAGACTGATCGGTCTTCCGGGAGAAGGTCTATTCTTCGTTGATCGCGAGAGCTTATCATGGGCTAAGTTGGGACACCCTGCGGGGTTTGAACTTTGAAAGCCGTGCCCGGTTATGTGGCGAGATGGGAATTTGTTAATGTCGGTTGTAGAAAACCGAAGTTGATCTAATTAAAATACACCAACCGTGTGTGTAACCGTGAGTGTCTCTTTTGGGGTTGATCGAGAGGAGAACACGGTTTACGGGTTATGTTTGGCGTAAGTAGGAGTTCAGGATCACTTCTTGATCATAGTTGTTCGACCGTGCTTTTGCCTTCTCTTCTCGCTCTCATTTGCGTATGTAGCCACCATATATGCTAGTCGCTTGCTGCAGCTCCACCTCACTACCTTGCCCTACCTTTAAGCTTAAATAGTCTTGATCTCGGGTGTGAGATTCTTTGAGTCCCGTGACTCACAGATACTTCAAAACCAGTTTGCGGTGCCGATGAAACCGTGCGGTGATGGACCCGAGCTCAAGGAGGAGCTCGATGAAGATCTTGTTCATTGTGTTGTTTCGTTTGAGTTGATCGATAGTGGAGCCCAGTTGGGACGATCGGGGATCTGTGTAGCTTGTGGGGTAGTCTTCTTTTATTTTGGTTCCGTAGTCGGACCTTGATTGTATCTGTTTGATGTGATGTTTTACTCATGTATTGTGTGAAGTGGCGATTGTAAGCCAACTATGTATCTCTTTCCCTTATGTACTACATGGGTTGTGTGAAGATTACCTCACTTGCGACATTGCTTTCAATGCGGTTATGCCTCTAAGTCGTGCTTCGACACGTGGGAGATATAGCCGCATCGAAGGCGTTTCACTGGGCCCCTTTTGGGACTCCACCCCGGCGTCATCCGCGGCGGGAGGAGACGAGGCGGCGGAAGTGAGGTGCTATTCACATCAGCGAATCGAGGAGCCGCTCGTCAAGCGTCGAGCCCGTCCTTGGGTGGGCTGCATGGTTATATTCGGCGTTAGAAGATCTTTGTGCGACAAATGGAGCGCCATGAGTTATTCGGTGTCCGGACACTTACGATTTCGCCGAGGCTTGGTCCTCGCTGGCCACTCCTCTTCGCCGTCGTCGGCGTTGGTGGTGTAATCGGAGGAAGGTCCTTCCTTCTTGGACCCTCCGGCCTCCCGGTTAGGCGGCCTTCCTTTTCTTCCCTCCCGGCGGGAGAGGCCTCTTTCTCCTCCTCGTCTTGGCGGGAGGAGTCCGCCTCGAGTCATGGGGCGATGAGTCCGACAACACCTGGCGCGGGAACTCCTTCGAGTTCCGTGGCCTTCTTCTTGGCCTTCTTCTCCGGCACCACGTAAGGTGCGGAACCAGCAACCCGTTAATCGGGCGTCCGCTGGAGTCTTCGGCAAGGAGCGGACAGTCAACCTGTCCGGATGTCTTCTGCCGATCTGTCAAAAGTGAGGAGTTTTAGATCCCGCATAGAGTCAAACTATGAAAAAGATTCCCGTAAAGGGTAAAATAGCTTACCTCGCTGGCTTGATGCGCGAGCTGAATCCGCGATCTTGGTGGCGGATGCGGAACCTCGGCGCCCTTGAACAGCACCTTCCAGGCATCTTCGTACGTAGTGTCGAAGAGCCGGCTCAAGGTTCGGTGCTGTGCCGGATCAAACTCCCACAAGTTAAAGGCCCGTTGCTTGCATGGGAGGATCCAGCGGATGAGCATGACCTGGACTACGTTGACAAGCTTGAGATTCTTGTCCACTAGGTTTCAGACGGAGGTTTGGAGTCCGGTCAGCTCTTCCGAATTACCCCACGTCAGGCCCGTCTCTTTCCATGATGTGAGCCGTGTAGGGAAGCTAGATCGGAATTCGGGGGCCGCTGCCCATTTAGAGTCGCGCGGCTCGGTGATGTAGAACCACCCCGATTGCCACCCCTTTATGGTCTCCACGAAGGAGTCCTCGAGCCATAGGACGTTGGCCATCTTGCCCACCATGGCACCTCCGCACTCCGGCAGCAGCCGCCCACTACCTTGCTTGACATTGAAGGTCTTCAGCCATAAGCGAAGTGGGGCTGGATGCAGAGGAAGGCCTCGCACACGATGATGAGCGCTGAGATGTTGAGGATGAAATTGGGGCGGATCATGGAAATCTAGGCCGTAGTAGAACATGAGCCCTGGACAAATGGGTGAAGTGGAAAACCTAGTCTGCGGAGGAAGTGGGGAGGAACACCAGCCTCTCATGGGGCTGGGGTGGGGATGAGATGCCCCTTGTCGGGAGCCGATCGCGATGTCGTCGGACAAGTATCCGCCTTTCGCATCTTTTGATGTGCCCCCGTGGCGGAGGAGGCCATCCACTTGCCTCCGCTCCGGACATAGTTGGAGAAGGTTGAGGTGGGATGTGCGGACTTGGGCGCTAGAGCTCAAGTCTTGGAAATGGATGAGCAAAGAGGAAGAAGGTGTGTGTGAAAAAGTGGATCCTTATCCCTTATATGGACGGACAAAGCTATCGTCCCCACCGCCCTGATAAAACTCGCTTATCTCCCAAGCGCCGTAATCAATGGCGCGGTTGGATTCCACGCCCGTATTGATGAGAATACCGGAATAAGGGACACGATCTCTTCTATGACAAGATGTGCCAAGGAAACGCCTCGCTAAACGCTACCGAGGTGGGACGGTAAAAGCGATTGAATAAAGGCTTGGCGTAGTGTGATATCATGCTTTGCGGAATCGTCGTGATTGAACTTGTGTAAATATTATTCTCTCCACGGTGGTATGTGGAACTTATTTTGCAGATCCGGACACTATCCTTGTGTTCAAAATCTTCTATGAAGTATTCGGAGGAGGAACCCGCCTTGCAATGCCGAAGACAATATGCGCGCCGGACTCGTCGTCATTGAAGCCTGGTTCAAGGCCTACTGAGGGAGTCCTGGATTAGGGGGTGTCCGGATAGCCGGACTATGACCTTTGGCCGGACTCCTGGACTGATACAAGATTGAAGACTTCGTCCCGCGTCCGGATGGGACTTTCCTTGGCGTGGAAGGCAAGCTTGGCGATACGGATATGTAGATCTCCTACCATTGTAACCGACTCTGTGTAACCCTAACCCTCTTCGGTGCCTATATAAACCGGAGGGTTTTAGTCCGTGGGGCGAACAACAATCATACCATAGGCTAGCTTCTAGGGTTTAGCCTCTCTCGATCTCGTGGTAGATCTACTCTTGTACTACCCATATCATCAATATTAATCAAGCGGGAGTAGGGTTTTACCTCCATCGAGAGGGCCCGAACCTGGGTAAAACATCGTGTCCCTTGTCTCTGTTACCATCCGCCTAGGCATTTGATTGGGACCCCCTACCCGAGAGCCGCCGATTTTGACACCGACACCCTCCGTTCCCAAATATTTGTCTTTCTAGACATTTCAAATGGTTACAACATACGAATGTATGTAGAAATATTTTAGAGTGTAGGTTCACTCATTTTGCTTCGTACGTAGTCACTTGTTGAAATCTCTAGAAAGACAAATATTTAGGAACGGAGGGAGTACTTGCTATGCATGCATGCGGCGGGCAGCTGGTGTCTTGAGGGGACAGGGCGGTGAGAGCGGACTCCGGAAGCGGTCCGGACTCCAACATGGCCCACCTCACATTATCACCATATATTTCTTGGAGTCCGTGCTTGTGGTGGGCGATCTCTTCTCCCTCCCCGTTTCTCTCTTCTCAGCCGATGCCCTTGACGATTAGATTTCGACTATCAATGGTTTATTCAATTACGGTCCCACATGTCGGTGAAATTTCAAGACAACGCGTGCCCCCTCACGGTGGCGGCGTGCGAGCGGATCTGTCATGAGTGCGGCAGCGTCTGAGTCGTAAGTGTGCCACCTTTTCCTTTATAACTGCGAGCGTAACATTTTCAGCGATCGATCGATAGAAATCCAGAACAAAATAGCGAGGCGGTGCTTTCCGGCTCGTTAGGCGGGCTAGTTCGAGTGATATGGCGTGCTCTGATTGCCGTCCACTTGCTCCATTTTATGTAAGCAGAGTTTACACTCTTCTGCGGGAGGAGTGTGAAACACCGCGAATCTGATTTTGATCGAGGATAACTGTTCCCTGCCAAATAATGGAGGATTGTTAGCGATTATACATGATAGTTAGGGCATCTCCAGCGCTGGCCCACAAATTTACACCGGCATCTGTCCGAGGACACTGATGGATGCCATGCGATGCTGCCCGCATACCTTTCGACAACTATATGAACTAACCGGACGGAATTCATGCAAACAAAGCAAATTTCAAATTGACCAGATGAAATTCATTACATTTCGAGAACTTTTCCTATAAACTAGATGAAATTCATTACATATTTCGCACAAACCGTACTAAAACCTACTGTAAACCTAATCTAAATGATCGCCGGGCCCCGACCACCATGTCCGGCCATGAACCCGAGAAAGCCGACCATCGCCTTTGCCTCCTCCTTATCCGCCTCGATAACCTCCTCCTCCGGAGCACAAGGTTATGAAGATTTCCACCTCCACGTCGCCATCAAGCGGCTAATCAGCCGCCGATTTTTATCCCACCAAGCTTGGCGTCGACTGAGTGGAGGAGCGGTGGCCTTCCTAGGACCAGAGTGGTGGCGACCTACCGTGTACTACTCTTCCTCGCTGCGGCTCGCCCTGCACGCGCGCCGGCTTCATGGTCGTGGCGGCGGAGGCGGCCGGGGGGCGGCGATCTCAGCAAATGCGCTCCTGCGAAATCGTCCAAGAGAGCTTTGGGCGCGCGAAGCGGAGCCACCGATGTCCTTAAATGCGCTCCTGCGACGGTACATCCAAGAGATCTTTGGAGTGCCGGAGGCCATGGTTGGAGTGGTGCCAACAAAAGGAAGGGACGGAGGAGAATGAGTGTGGGTCTTTGGCTATGGCTGGAGCTGGGGCTCAAGTTAATATAGCGGGCGAATGGCAATGAGCGCGATAGATGGATGGACGGTGGCAGCGGAGTAGGTTCATCGGCAGCCGTGGTGTCATGCGGGCGATCGCTTGCCGGGATGCTTTGCGGGTGGCGCTCTCTCGGCGGCACGCTGCTGCAATGCGGCGCGGTGAAGGTCGCGTCGGGCGTGAATCACGGACGCCGCTTGATGACTTAACCACATGTGCGTTGTCTCACTAACATGTGGGCCCGGCAGGCATCGAGCCCGCATGTCGGTGACACACCAACTGCACGAAGTTAAGGATGGTGAATGCGGCATTGGCGTTCGGAGAGGCGGTGATCGTTCAAAGGGAAGCGCTTCGCTAGCGATGGAAGGGTTTGATGCGCTAGGCGGTCGGACACTAAGCGTGGTGGTAAATGTGAACTCATGGATGGCGAGCCTTTGAGGCGTATGCGATGCGTATTGACAACCAGGCGTCCATGCAACGCTCTTGTCGCAAGCTAGCATTCGATGACCACCATTAGACACCACACAACCATACATAACTTATGAATAATGGACGAATCGATCAGACACACACTCGTGTGAAGTGGCACTATGATCGGTTGCTCACGATAGTACATACTCCGCACCATAGTACCCTCTCTAGCTAGGCTGTTTTATAGATTGTCGTTGTGATGGATGATATACATGAGCAAGGTGCCGAGTCATGAGTATGACTATTGGTGTTGAGCCAGGTGAATACATGCTCGGTGTTCGCGGAGGCCTCCGACAAGCGTCTAAACGATAATGTCACATACGCATAATTTTGGTTTTATTTCTTTCTTCAGCAGCGGGTAGGCCCACATAGATAGATAGATAAAGAACACGGTGATGAGGCACATGCGGACTGTTTGGTGGTCAACCGGACAAATCTGAGCTATACACTCGTGACACGACAACTATGTGGGAGGAATTTGAAGATGCCAAGGCGAATGGGCGGTAGAGCAAGAAAGCGGCCAAAGCCGCCTGAAGGAGCAGAAAAGTCGAAAGCACTCAAGACAAGAGGCCCACCGCATACAAGAAAGAAAAGGGCCTTGCTGCTTCTGGAGAGGTCGTGGAGATCCAAGCACGGTGGGGTGTCGCCGACAAAGCCGGGAAGGAGAACGACGGCGTATGGCCAGCATGTGAGAAGTAGTTGTACTAGTAGTTAGTGTGTGTGTCTGTGTCTGAGTACGAGCATGTACCAATACTAGTACTAGTTACTACTGTAGTTTTTAGAGCAAATTACCAATACATTAGCCTAGACTAAATGGAAAAATTCCTATCCTAAGCATCAAATGGCATCTCTTTCTCTATAGGAATTGAGATGCATGTCATCTCACTTCCTATGATTTTCATATTCCTATCCTATGAACGAAAGGAGGCCTCTGTTGGAGTAACTACTGTAGCTAGCGATCTTGCTTGTACAGTAGTTTTCTTCAAGCGAATTCAACGAAGTCATGATGGTTCCTTTGTCGAGCAACTTCAAAGTGGGAAGTGGGCCTGTGATTTGACGGCTCATTAGTCATTGTTACTGTGGCGCGACGACAGGTGACTCCTTGGAGTTCTGCGTGCATGGCAAGTGGACCAAGATGGTCGCGTCCCACATGTTGGCGACGGAAGTATTCTTTCCGATATCGAGGAGCAAGGAAACCGTGTGGTATAGTATCACTTGCTGATTGGTTCGCAAAAAAATAGTATCACTCCCGATTTATAATTATTTTTTATTTACGATGAATGCTAGCGTTTCAACTCTTACGATGAAGGGTGCCAAACACGACGCGTGATGGATGTCCCTGCGTCGTGAAAGGAGTGGGACATGAACATCGTGGTAGAGCCCAGCGTAAAAAAACAGCGTGGTAGAGCGTCTCCACTTCTTCCACTTCTGGGTCGGAGACCACACGTAGTAGTACTTAGTGGTATGAATGATACAAAGTGTGACCTAGATAGAAAGACACGTCTAGTTGGAAGGTCTCGGGGCATACACGCAAACAAATATAAAAGTTAATATGTGCCTCCAACTAATATAGTAGTAGTAGAGTACTTAGGCACGTACTCCATAACATCACCGTGCATTGCACGTACAACATTTAGTGGTAGTACGTAGTAAGAGACAAATGCCGCCTAAGAGTTCCCTTCTCGACCTACTTTTGGGTGTTTGGTAGAGTGTATGGAGGGTGCATGAGTCCACACTAGTTTAGCACAAATACACTAGAAGCATGCATGAAGAGATCATGCATGAAGAGGGGTGTTGAGTTGAGCATGCATGAAGAGGAACAACTATCTTTGAGTCGAGAACGCAACCAAACACACCCTATATGCCACGCATGTTCGTACCATTCGTGCCTTTCTACTTCACTTCTGTGCTACATTACTCAGGTTAAATCGTCCACTCCACAGGTACATGTCCGTCTCGTAGTTCAGTCCACGTGTTCTTCATATAGATGGAGCGATCCTTGCATAACACGTGCACCTTCATGTCACGTGTGTTGGCAAAGGATGAACAAATCTCAGGTAAAAAAAAGTGGAAGAATATAGATTCCGGACGACCGAGAAGGAGCAAGGAACCTCGTGGTGGGCGTCGCACTCATAATATTTAATATTATTCAGCGATATAAAATTAACCAATCATCTCCACGATTAATTTGGAAGAGTCTGAAACACGGCAGCCAGTGTAGTTACATCATACTAGTACTTGGCTAACCCAATCTATCACCATATTTCTTGGCTTCTGTGCGACACCTATCTCTAGTAATCCAGCAGCCTGTATCGCTTCTCCCTCCTCGTCTCTATCAAAGTGCGGCGGGCTGGCGTTTCTGCCGTCTATTGAGGTCGGTTAACTATCACATGTTAGCGACATGCCAAGAGCATTATAAAAAAAATTCCTTCCACGTTCCGTTTTCAAAAAGAAAAAATCCTTTCACGTATGAATTTGCCTGTATGCTTTGAGCAACTTGCATGTCCTATATTGCTCCTGTTTGAGACTCTAACTTAGCTAGAGGTTAGACTAACTCATGAATAACCCTGAACTAACTGTAGCCAAAGAGGTGTTTGGGTGACAGGGTTAGATTGACAATAAATGCACTTCATGGAGAGAGAAAAGTGATTTTTCAGTGGTCCCAATGAGAACTATCTCCAGTTAGCACCTCTTGGGTGGGTAGTTTTTTGGTGGATTGGTGCAACTTGCTCCAATTCAAACCCTCATGCTTGGATACTTTAGGTCTATTTGAGCTAACTAGCTCAAACTAACTCTAACCCATGGATCCAAACAGGGCCTATGGCGATCTCGGCCTTGAGCGATCACGTGCCAGGAAGCGGCGCTCTCTCCCGTCGCGCCACTTCAAAGCCGGCGCCGGTGAGAGGTCGCCTCCGCTCTGGCCGGGCATTAATGCGTGGCAGCGCTCGAGGCGGCTTGGCCGATTTCACGCGTGAAGCCTTGTACCGGCAAGGGAGTATAGGTTTTGAACCGTTTCAGGTGTAATCTTGGTAGTTTGCAAAACTACTCAATTATTGCACTCATTTCCTAAGAAATTGTGGTAAAAAGCGTTACTCCACAACCCTCTTCCTTCTCCTTCCTCTTCCACCGCTGCGCTGCGTCCATGAGCGACGGTCAACCCTTATATAGGAGTGCTAGCACAAAAGATGCATGCATGACCACTAAAATTTCCATATTAAAGCGCCGCTCGGCGGAGTATGGCGTATGTTGTTACCTTGGCCGACCCATGGCTCAGGCGTGGCGACAGAGAAGAGGCGGCGGGAGGGAATGAATGCAGCTACTATTTGGGTCCGCCTTCGGCTTAAATAAATGCGCAGCATCACGTGTACCAGCGGGTGCACAAACTATAACATACTCGTGGTATGCGCTTAAGTGGGCGTCACGTGGCGGGTGTGTGTGTGTGTGAGATATTACGAGAGTCGACTGCGTGTGTGCGACTCTACTCTTTGGACATGTACTCAACCTTTTGCATCAGGATATAAGTATAATGGTATTTACTTTAGCTAGTGATTTACGTGGCCATGTTAACGTGGTTGTGTCAAAAAAATGTCACTTCCTGCTCGTGATTTGCGTTATATAATTACAAGCAAGATTCTCGTGCATTGCACGGAACATCAATATGCATTTTTTTACAAAACACCTGTTGTGATTGACCCATGCAGGAGTAATCCCATGTGTAAAAACTAATGATATCTCGAGAATTTTATAGGAAAACTGGTATCTCGAGAATGTCATCGAAAAAATGAAAGATGAGAGAGTTTGATTTCTATCCATAATATATAGATCATACGGTCTGTATTACAAGATGGCAGGCACACCATCATCGCCAACTCGTTTTTTATAAGGGTACAGATGATAAGTTTGCTGACTACTAAAGTAAAGTGGAATTTGTCCATGTTATGCAAGTAAATAAAGGTGATTGTTTATCATACGGGTAAGGTTGGATGAAGGGTGGTAGGAACAAATGCTCCGCCTAGAGCATGTGTGTGTGAGATGGAGTCTTAGTGTGTGTGTGTGTGGGGTGTGTGTGTGTGAGAGAGAGAGAGAGAGAGGAGAGAGATGGAGTCTTAGTTTGTGTGTGTGTGTGAGAGAGAGATGGAGTCTAAGTGTGTGTGTGGGGGGTGCGTGCGTGTGTGTGTGTGTGTGTGTGTGTGTGTGTGAGAGAGAGAGATGGAGTCTTAGTGTGTGTGTGGGGGGTGCGTGCGTGCGTGTGTGTGTGTGCGTGCGTGTGTGTGTGTGTGTGTCGCGGGGTCCTCTGTGGCGGATGTAATTTAAGTGTGCATGGCTTCATCATAGAGAGGTGATGTGTATGGCAGAGGCCACCTGCGATGGGGTGCGAGAGAAAATGCCGTAGAGAGGGAAGAGAAGGTGCGTCTTGGCGTGAGAGGAGTCGACATCGAGAGAGCGTGTTTGTTCGAGAGACACCAAGGAAGACTACTATATATTGATGGTACATATGTAGGCGGGAATTAGACAAAGGGATGGTCTTATTGGTTTCGGGGATATAGGGGAAGAGTGAGAGGCGGCAGGGGTAGCTAGAAGGAGATTGTTAAGTGTGTGTTTTACCCATCCAGGTGGAAGTTATGTGCACAAAAGAGGAGAACGATTCGATGTGGCGTTAGATTGAGGGTAATTAACTACGTATGGAGACATAGAGACATTGAATGTGCATGTGTGAGAGGTATACATGTATACGTGGGATGTGTGTGTGTGCGTGCGCGCGCGCATGGTCGAGATAAAAGAAAGAAGACATAAGTCATAAGATCAACGACATGGGAGAGACGTATCGGTATGACAATACGCATGCATGTGAGAATCACGGGGAAGAAGGCCCGACAATTGAGCATGTGTTTTTGTCTTTAAGAGATAGTGGCGTGGGCTGGAGCATGCATCTATGGTGGCGAGAGGGGTGAGGCGCAGCGATTGTGCAAAGAGATCAACCTATAAATGCATATGTATGGAGAGACATATATAGTGTGGGTGATAGGAAGCAAGACTCTGTGCGAGAAAGTAATGTTGATGGAGAAACTACTGATAGATACATAGATGGAGATGCTAGCTAGAGGGACATCCGCTAGTTTGGGTGTTGGAGATGACCGTCGGGTGGTTCAAAGGGTGAAGTTATATATGTGTGTGAGAGGGCACTTGACTGCATGTAGAGAGAAACATATGTAGTGTGTGTGATAGGAATCAAGAGTGAGGGCGAGAAAGAAGGTTGATGGAGAAACAGATAAATAGAAAGATAAAGATGCTAGCTAGTGTGCATTAGAGATAGGAGTCGAGTGGATCAGAAGGTTGCGTTATGTGTGTGGGTGTGAGAGAGATAGAGAGAGGGTGCATGTGAGTCACATACAAGCAGATATCAGAGAGATATGAAATCCAGAGAGAAGGAGTTTTGTGTGTGAGAGAGAAAGATATTTCTAGCGAGAGTGATAGCTAGAGAGACATATGAGGGAGCATAAGATATCTCTAGGGAGAGAGGGTGTGTGTGAGCGACATACAAGATAACGATGGAGAAATATGAGACCACAGGAGCAGAGTTTGTGTTTGTGTGTGAGAAAGAGATATTGAAGAGGAAGAGTCGTGGGTTCTCATATCTAAGGGCGAAAGACATCTCGTATGAGGGGTGTCTGAGTGGCACACATGGGAATAGTAGAGAGAAATGAGACCCCGGAGACAAAGTTTTGTGTTTGTGTGAGAGAAAGAGATTCCACATGGAGAATCATAGTTAGAGACACATAGCAGGGGCGAGATATACTTAGAGAGAGATAGAGTGATGAAGGTCGAGGGAGAGAGTACCGTCCGTGTGTTACTGAAGATTAAAGATCATTGTCGACATACTGGTAGCACAAGAGATACGAGAGGCGATGAAGCGTATAGGTCGAGAGAGATAGTCCTATATAAGCATGAGTGATAGCTATATGAGGCGAATATCTGGATTAAAGGGATTCAAATATTTAAGCTGGAGATCACGACATCGATAATATCATAGCAAATTGGTGTATCAAACATGCATATTCATTTGAATTTGGGCACACGTGTAATGTTATATAGTTTATCAATATTGGTGATCCATAGATTCTTCAATTACAAACAATGCATGGTTTATATGCAATTAATGTCTAAGCGGGATTACACTATATGTTGCGTGTGTGAAACACATTATACATGTTTGAGAAGTAAAAAAACCGCATGAAACACACATTAATTGGAGGCAGTTAGCGAGGAATGCATACATTGGATTTCAACATAAAGTAGTTTCAAATATTTGAAAATCCAAATTGATGGATACAACCTTATGAATCTGAGGTCATGCCATTTGTAAACCATATTTATGTATAAATGGTGTTGTGCTTTTGAAAGTATATATAAAAATGATGTATATAGAATGTAATTCCAATTGAAAATGGATCCCTTGAAAAAAAGAATACAAGCGGGATTGAATTGAGTTGGCACGATAGCGTGCACTCTGCAAAATTTGAGCGAAGCGGGAAAAGTCGCACTAACGCTTGAAACCAAAATCTGCGAGATGGAAATCACTACTTGTAGCGACTGACCCAAAATCGGTCAAATCTACGTATGCATACCATCCCAAGATCATCTTTGGTACTCACGATTACATCGATAAAGTAATCAAAGTTCAATCACACGAATATCATTAATCGATTCTCATATAGAGTCTTTATTACAAGGGAATAAATTAGGCTCAAAGCCAACTCATGAGAAATAAACTAAAATGCTGCGGAGCGTCGAAGGTAAGCGAGTCCATCCGACTCAAAGGGCAATCGCCAAGCGGGCGTAGCCTCACTCCTGATCGGAATATAACTCTGCAACATAATACGTTGCAGCCATGTAGGTCAGCTTTTGGAATAAGCTGGCAAGTCATGAAGAATAACAATAATAAAATTTCTAACACTATATGCATTTTGGCTGTGGAGCTCTAAGTTTCATCATTTTTGCGAAAAGCCAATTTTATCCTACTACAGTGGACTTATTTGCAAATTACTACAAATTGTTGGTAGTTATTGAGATGGTTCCGCCAACCAATATCTCGTTCCCAAATTATTATTAAGTCATAAACCCTCAAATTAATTCATTAGTTTTAGTGTTGAGATATCCGAATACTTCCAAGGTCCAGAGGCTCAAATGTCCGTAACCGGGGACACGGCTAATCGATTAGGTTATAACACTCTGCAGAGGTTTGCGCACTTTCCCCGCAAGAATCATTCCCTCCTTTTAAAGTCTTCGCACTTCATGGTGTTTGAAGGCAGGGACGAATAAACGAGGTCTTCAAAGAGTTCTTACAGCCCTTGCGGTACCCATCAATCCTACCGTTCGTCTACTTCTCGTAGTACCGTCCAGCCACTTCACTACAAGGTCAACCCAGCAGAGCCCATAATGGCTTGCGGCTGCAGTAAGCTTCGGTCATGGGGCATCCATCCTTCTCTTCGTGGCTGGGTGAAGCTTTCCATGAGGATGTCATGGCGCTTCTCCATGCATCCCGGCCACCACTGGGTGCTCAGGTGCCCGTCAACCAAATCCTCCACCCAGTAGTGATTTTCCGAAGTCCATCTTGATCATTGTAGTTCATGGGGTCATCATCATCATTGACTCTCACATCTTACTTATGAATTTCACTCATCCCAAATCCCGTCTACGAGCATAGCAAAACTACTACGTCCCGGGGTCATGGTAACAAGGGGATTGGTTCATCCTACCACATGATACTACTCAAGTTTAATGACTTCAAGATTTCACTACTGCATGCAATGGTGGGGTGGTGACCACTACTAATGCACAAAAACATAGGTATAGAAATAACATGATCAAAACTTGCCTTGCTGATGATCCTCGTAAGCTAAAGAGTCGTAGTAGCAAGCTTCGCACTCCGGAAACTCTACCGAGACAAACAATAACACAATAAGTATAAGGCAAGAGGATCACACAAGATGACAATGGTAACATAGCACAACAAAACAATCAAAACCAAATCCAAAAGAAAAACTCAAAGAAACCAAATTCAAAGTTTTTCCCTACACCAAACAATAGCAAAAATAGTTTTTTATATAACAAAAATTTCCTAATATAACCTAATCATGGTTTTAGGTTAACTTAACAGAAAAGGATTAACTAAGCAATTTGGAGCAAAAAGAATTAATTAAAAGCTATTATAAAACTCATTTTAGGCCTAATCCAATTTCTATTAAGAAAATTAATTTAAAACTTTTATTAATTATAAATAAAAGTTCATCTAATGGAGTGACAGAAACTAACCTAGAATAACTAATCACAAGTTAAAATAAATTAATTTACTAATTAATTAATTAGGAAAACAGGGACTAGTCAATTAATTAGGATTAATAGGATTCTGCCTAGAATTAATTAATTATTAACCCTAAAATACCAAAGTTTATTTCTAGGGTTTGGCAATATCAAAATAAAGTGATGGCAAAAGAATCATGCAAAAATAATTTTTCTAACTAAAACTATAGCAGATTTGCTATTCTGACTAAAACAATATTAAAGCATTTTAAATATTTTTAACATAGCTAAATATATGTTTTTCAGAAACTACATAAAATTTGCAATCCAACAAAAAAGAATCACTCAAAATATTAAACAGAATAAAAGATATACATTTTGAAAATTGAAACTATTAAGCTAAAACAGAAAATCAAAATAAAAGAAAAAGCCCAATGGGCCTATCTCATGCACTAGGCGTAGTTTAGTCTAAACGGGCCTAGGGTTTAAACTAACGAACCGGCCTAATAAAATAAACCTAAACTAAATAATAAACCGATCGGGCGGCGGTTTTCTAATAAAACATACCCCTTGGGGCTTCTAATCTAACCCTAGGTTTAGGATCGAGCAGTGGAGGGGCTGCCGGGACTCACGGACTCGGCGGCAATGGCGGCGAGAGTGCGTTAGGCGTCGAGGCGTCGTGAGCCAGTGAGTCGTCGGGAGGCAGCGCACGAGCACGGGGAGGGTTCGGTGGTGTTGGGAGGTCGGGGTGGACCAGGTGGCGTCGTGGCGGCTTTGGCGGCGGAGGGGTTCGGTGCTCCGTGAGCTCGGGAGGGAGAAGGAGAGGGGTTCGGCGTCTCTAGGGGAATGGGGTGCGGAGCCTCGGCTTTATAGCCAGGGGTCGGGCGAGGCGGAAAGGCATCGAGGCGATCGGGATCCGGATCCTTGGGATCTGGTGGATCTCGGCGAGGGCGTGGCGTGGGCGAGGGAAGAAGGCGGGGGGGTCCCACTGGTCAGCGAGAGGGGGGGCGAAAGGTCGGGTGGCGAAGCCTAGGGGTTGAGGCGAGGGGCGAGGCGGTCGGGTGGGCTGGCTGTTGGCCTTGTGGGCGGCTCGGCTTGGGCAGGCAGCAGGGGTGAGGTGAGTGGTGGCTGGCTGGGCTGGGGTGGCTGGTGGCGCCCTGAGTTTTTTTTCTTTTATTTTTTAACTAAAACAAAACAAAATAAAACCTAAACTATAAATATTTTATATAGGGTATATATATACCAAAATGATGGGGAATATTCCTTTCATTTGAACATTTTTCCAAAGGCAAAATCAAACTTCATAAAATTCTATTTTTTCAAATTCAAATAAAATTTCAGATTTGAATCCAATTCTTTTGGCATTGTTTCCTCGATATTTTGGAGTGTCATGTTTGCTCCTCTCATACTTTTGATCAAGCATTTATCGAGGCTTAGTTTTTGAATTGTTTCCCACATGCCAAAGTTTGGAATTCAAATTCAAACTCAAATAGCTCTGAAACTTCAAATGGCATTCAAATTCAAGCAGGATGCATAGGATGCTTATCTATAATTGTAAAACATTCCAAATAGGAAAATTTGGGATGTTACAAACCTACCACCTTAAGATGAATCTAGCCCTCGAGATTGGGTTAACTAACAAATAGAGTGCGGATGGTCTCGGCGAAGATCTTCTTGGCGTTCCCAGTGGCTTCTTCCTCGGTGTGGTGACTCCACGGCACCTTGCAAAACTTGATGACTTTGCTGCGGGTGACTCTGCTTGCAGTCTCGAGAATTTTGACGGGTTTCTCCTTGTAAGTCAAATCCTTTGTCAAGCTGTATGGCCTCTAGGGGCCTTTGTGTCTCTCAACGGAACATCGGCCATGTCGGCATGGCACTTCTTTAAGCGAGAAGCGTGGAAAACATCATGAACTCCGGACAATCCTTCCGGCAATTCCAACTTGTATGCAACTTCTCCGCGACGTTCGAGGATTTTGTAGGGGCCAATGAATCGGGGTGCTAACTTTCCCTTGACTCCAAACCTCTTGATTCCACGAAGCGGAGACACACGAAGATATGCTCGGTCTCCCACTTCGTAAGTCACTTCCTTAACGCTTCTTGTCGGCATAACTCTTACATCTCATTGTGCTATCTTGAGCCTGTCTCGAATCAGCTTGACTTTCTCTTGGAATCCTTGATAAGGTCGGAACGAAAAGTGATCGATCTCAACACTATCCACACAATGGTGTTCGCACCTCCTTCCGTATAGAGCTTGAAAGGGCCATCTTCAAACTGGATTGATAAGCTGTTGTTGTACGAGAACTTTGCGTCGGCAAATTATCATCCCAGCTAGACCCATAGTCTAGCACACAAGCTCTCAACATGTCCTCCGAATCTGATTGACTCTCTCGGTCATCCATCATGCTGCGGATGAAAAGCTGTCTTGAATTCCAGCCTCGTACCCAAAGTTTCATGCAATTGCTTCCAAAACTTTGAGGTAAACTGCGTTCCTCTATCGACACGATTTTCCTCGGAACTCCATGCAGACATCGATCCTGGTCATGTATATCTTGGCCAACTTGGCACTGGTATAGGTAGTCTTCACGGGAATGAAGTGAGCTACCTTAGTCAAGCGATCAACCACTACCAGATAGAATCATAACTGAGCGGGTCTGGGTAATCTGTGATGAAATCCATACCAAGTTTCTCCCATTTCCAATCGGGAATCGGCAAAGGTTGAAGTAACCTGCTGGCTTACGATGTTCCGCCTTTACGTTGGCAAACATCGCATACTGCTACGTGCTCGGCAATGTCCTTCTTCATACATCCACGAAACTTTGCTTCAAATCCGGTACATCTTGGTGTTGCGGGGTGAATTGAGTACGGTGAATCATGAGCCTCTGAAGAATTAGCTTCCTAAGCTCGGGATCATTGGGCACATAATCGATCCTCAAACCATATAGTTCCATGTTCATCCTTCCGGAATCCTTTAGCTTTTCCTTCCTCCATCTTTTGCTTAATCTCATCGATTTCCTTGTCCGACTTACGGGCTTCACGAATCTTTTCGGTCAAGGTGGACTGAACTTCGAGTTGCGACAAATCCTTTGGAACTATCTCCAGTCGGAGATCTCTGAGGTCATCGACCAACTCCTGGGGTAATCCTCCTGCGGTAAGAGTATTCACATAACTCTTACGGCTCAAAGCATCTGCTACAACATTGGCTTTACCGGGGTGGTAATGCAATCTCATGTCGTAGTCCTTTATCAACTCTAGCCATCTCCTCTGCCTGAGGTTCAATTCCTTCTGCGTGAAGATATATTTCAAACTCTTGTGATCCGTATAGACATCACAGCGATTTCCAATGAGGAAATGTCTCCGGTCTTGAGTGCATGCACAACATTTGCTAACTCCAAATCATCGTGGCATAATTCATCTCATGAGGCCGTAGCTATGCGGAGGCATAAGCTACAACCTTGCCTTCTGCATCAATACTCCTCCGAGTCCTTGACGAGAAGCGTCTAATAGACCTGGTATTCCTTATGTATGTCGGCAATATCAACCTTTGGGCTGTGACCAACCGTTTCTTCAACTCCTGAAAACTGGCTTCACATTCCTCGGTCCAAACATACTTGGCTTCCTTCTTCAACAGCTCGGTCATGGGCTTGGCAATCTTGAGAAGTTCTCAATGAACCTCCGATAATATCCTGCGAGTCCAGAAAACTGCGGATCTCCTTGGTGAGGTGGGTGACTGCCAATCGGTGGTGATTCAACCTTGGCGGGATCAAGCTGCTATTCCTTCTCCTGAAATAACATGTCCGAGGAATCCAACTTCCTTTAGCCAAAATTCACATTTGCTGAATTTGGCATACAGGTGATGTTCTCGAAGTTTCTCGAACTAGGCGCAAATGTTCCTTATGCTCTTCCTCGCTCTTGGAGAATATCAATATGTCATCGATGAACACCACGACAAACTTGTCCAAATACTCCATGAACACCTTGTTCATCAAATTCATAAGTATCAGGAGCATTAGTCAATCAAATGACATGACGGTATACTCATATAAACCATACACAGTGGTGAATGCTGTTTTGGGTATATCCTTTTCACGAATTTTCAAGCGATGATACCACGATCGAAGATCAATCTTAGAAATACCTTGGCTCCAACAAGCTGATCAAACAAGTCATTGATCATTGGCGGAGGTACTTGTTCTTGATGGTTACCTCGTTCAATGCACGATAATCCACAACCATCCTCAAGCTTCCATCCTTCTTCTCTACCAAAAGAACTAGGGCTCCCCAAGGTGATGAGCTTGGGCGAATATATCCTTTCTCCAATAACTCATTTATTTGTTCCTTGATCTCTTTCAACTCATTCGGGGCATCCGATAAGGTCTCTTGGATATTGGGGCTGTGCGGGCAATAACTCAATCGAAACTCAATGTCTCTGTCGGTGGCATTCTGGTAATTCCTCCGGAAACACATCGGAAATTCTTGCACTCTGGCACTTCCTCTGAACAACTCCGTGAGGGAATGCACTGATTCTTCATCTGGCTGTGCGGGCCACATACTTGATCCTCTTACGCTCCGGGGTGGTGAGCAGAATAGATTTCTTGCACGATCAATGTTCCTTCATACTTTGACAACCAATCCATGCCTAGGATTACATCCAAGGTCTGAGTTTCCAACACTATGAGTTCTACGGAAATTTGTGGTTCCCGATGTTGAGGTTTGCAGGACAGCTTAATCCTGCCATCATTTCTCCTCTGCGGGCCCGGCGGAGGGGGCTTCTAAGGGTTCTAGTCGTAATCCGTACTTATCCACAACTACCCTTGATATGAATGAATCGTTGCACGAGAATCAAAGAGAACCAAAACTGAATGTGAATTCAATAAAACTTACCAACCACGATTATACGGCTGATCATAGGCGTTCTCCACATCGATGTGGTTCACTTGAGCACGAGGGAAAGGATTGGGCTTCTTATTTGAGCCTCCATTGCCATTCCGTTCTCTGCTTGGCCTCCGGGCAGTCGGTGGCGTAGTGCCTGTCTTACGGCACTTGAAGCGGTGATGTGGCTCAGATCCTTGGGCCGGGGCAGAGCGGTGCTGATTGCCATTACCATTGCCATTGCCATTGCCATGGCCTGACTTGTTGTCTGGCTGCGGTTGTTTCCATTTCCACCATGGTTATGAACTCCATGGTTATGATGGGTGTGCCCTCCGAGTACGGTGCATAGCGGGGCTTCTGCTGAGCTCTGAATTGTGCTTCCCACGGCTGTACTTCGCTTGCGGCTTTCTATCTGCTGCTGCTTGCCTTCGGGATGGTGGCCTTGTCTACCAGCTCTGGTAGTTGTTGAAAGTAGTACAATAAGCTGCATGCTCAATTCATCATTGAGTCCCTCAAGGAACTTCTCTGCTTGGCGGCATCGGTGGCCACATCATCGAGGGCATAGAGCAAGCTTGCTGAATTCCTCCACGTCTTGTGCCACGAGACGGTTTCCCTGGCGTAAGTTTGAACTCACGCTTCTTGAGACTCATGGCTCCAGATGAGACATGAGCGGTCTGAAAAACTGCTGGAATTGATCCCAAGTGATGCCACCCAAGGAAAAGTGGCGGTGTAATTCTCCCACCAAGAAGCTGCAGGTCCATCCGGTTGATGTGACAAAGCGCACCTTCTCGACATCGGTGCATCCAACGGTGACTAGCTCTCTTCCAATCTTGCGGAGCGATCGTCACCACAATCGGCTCAGTGCTACTAGAGAACACTGGCGGATTCAACCTCAGAAATCGAGTCAAGTTGTCCACAGTGGGTGGTGGTGGGGGCGGTGGATTGTTGGTGGTGTTGTTCTGATTCTGAATCAGGAGCTGCATCGGTGCATTCTGCTGCTTTGGAGCAGCTGGGTGAGCTCCGGCGGAAACCGATGTCACGTCTCGGAGGCATCTGGTGTTTTTGGGAGTGGGTGAGAAGATTAGAATAGAACAATGGTCTATGAGAATAACACTACCCATATGAATGCACAATCATAACACACCAAACATTTATTCATTCCACTCAAACATGGTTCAAACTCGATTACAAAAGCTCAAGACTAATCGAAGGAAAAACATCGGCCTAAGCGATCGAAAAAGTAAAAGATAACATGGTGGTCGACTAAAAGTCTTCATCGATGGCGCCTCCTCTTGGGGTTTCCTTGGTGGTACTCCTTGAAATCTGATCATTGCTCACGAGGGTGCTTCATCTCCACTCGGGTAAAGGTCCTCTCCCAAGTCCATCTTTTCCTCTATCACGGCAAGCTTCATCTTGGTCGTCGACTATCTCCATGAAGTCGTGATTTCTTCCTCATAGCCAAGGAAGTCTGCGCGTGCCTTCTCCTCGATTCGATTCGCGGAACAAAAGCTTCGGTGTGTCTTGAGTTCGGCGAGCTGAATCTCCGTTTCTGAGAAGACACTCCAAGTCTGGATGTAAGAGAGAGTGGAATCGTCCTCGATAGTGCGGATGATATCTCCATTCCTTGCCTGCGAGAAACCATGGCGAGATCCGAGTGATCGAGCTCAGTCTGTACTCCTCTCGGAGATGTCCAAGTGCTCGGTAGATCGCCACGTCTCTTCCGATGATCCAGTTGAACTCGGTGAACTCAAAGTTGATAGGCTCGTGTGTCCTCAAAAGTCCTCCACAGGATATGCACCTCAATCACATGGCGGGTGTCCGTCGGAAGTGCATTAGTGGGTTTCCGGTGATCGGCGAGCAATCTTCAGCAGCTTCACCATCTGGACCAGCTTCCTTCCAAAAGGCATCGTCTCATCGGGATGGCGAGAACTCCGGTAGCAAAAGCTGGGGTGAACTCGACGGCCATCTAGAATGTTGCAAAGGGAGAAGAGTCGAGAATAGAACAGGGAAGAATTATAGAATGAAAAGGGTTCAAAGTAAATGGTCTCGCTTATGGCTTTCCGATCCTAGGGTTCACGATCCTACGGTCAGCGTGTGCTCGATACCATCTCTGTAGCGACCTGACCCAAAATCGGTCAAATCTACGTATGCATACCATCCCAAGATCATCTTTGGTACTCACGGTACATCAATAAAGTAATCAAAGTTCAATCACACTGAATATCATTAATCGATTCTCATATAGAGTCTTTATTACAAGGGAATAAATTAGGTTCAAAGCCAACTCATGAGAAATAAACTAAAATGCTGCGGAGCGTCGAAGGTAGCGAGTCCATCCGACTCAAGGGCAATCGCCAAGCGCGGGCGTAGCCTCACTCTGATCGAATATAACTCGCAACATAATACGTTGCAGCCATGTAAATCAGCTTTTGGAATAAGTGGCAAGTCATGAAGAATAACAATAATAAAATTTCTAACACTATATGCATTTTGGCTGTGGAGCTCTAAGTTTCATCATTTTGCGAAAAGCCAATTTTATCCTACTACGGTGGACTTATTTGCAAATTACTACAAATTGTTGGTAGTTATTGAGATGGTTCCGCCAACCAATATCTAGTTCCCAAATTATTATTAAGTCATAAACCCTCAAATTAATTCATTAGTTTTAGTGTTGAGATATCCGAATACTTCCAAGGTCGAGGCTCAAATGTAAGTAACAGGGGACACGGCTAATCGATTAGGTTATAACACTCTGCGAGAGGTTTGCGCACTTTCCCATAAGAATCATTCCCTCCTTTAAAGTCTTAGCACTTCATGGTGTTTGAAGGCGGGGCCAGATAAACAGGGTCTTCAAAGAGTTCTTACGGCCCTTTGCGGTACCCATCCAATCCTACCGTTCGTCTACTTCTCGTAGTACCGTCCAGCCCGACTTCACTACAAGGGTCAACCCAGCGAGCCCATAATGGCTTGCGGCTGCACGAGTAGCTTCGGTCATGGGGCATCCATCCTTCTCTTCGTGGCTGGGTGAAGCTTTCCATGAGGATGTCATGGCGCTTCTCCATGCATCCCGGCCACCTTTGGGTGCTCAGGGTGCCCGTCAACCAAATCCTCCACCCAGTAGTGATTTTCGAAGTCCATCTTGATCATTGTAGTTCATGGGGTCATCATCATCATTGACTCTCATCTTACTTATGAATTTCACTCATCCCAAATCCGTCTCTGAGCATAGCAAAACTACTACGTCCGGGGTCATGGTAACAAGGGATTGGTTCATCCTACCACATGATACTACTCAAGTTTAATGACTTCAAGATTTCACTACTGCATGCAATGGTGGGGTGGTGACCACTACTAATGCACAAAAACATAGGTATAGAAATAACATGATCAAAACTTGCCTTCTTGATGATCCTCGTAAGCTAAAAAGTCGTAGTAGCAAGCTTAGCACTCAGGAAACTCTACCGAGACAAACAATAACACAATAAGTATAAAGCAAGAGGATCACACAAGATGACAATGGTAACATAGCACAACAAAACAATCAAAACCAAATCCAAAGAAAAACTCAAAGAAACCAAATTCAAAGTTTTTCCCTACACCAAACAATAGCAAAAATAGTTTTTATATAACAAAATTTCCTAATATAACCTAATCATGGTTTTAGGTTAACTTAACAGAAAAGGATTAACTAAGCAATTTGGAGCAAAAAGAATTAATTAAAAGCTATTATAAAACTCATTTTAGGCCTAATCCAATTTCTATTAAGAAAATTAATTTAAAACTTTTATTAATTATAAATAAAAGTTCATCTAATGGAGTGACAGAAACTAACCTAGAATAACTAATCACAAGTTAAAAATAAATTAATTTACTAATTAATTAATTAGGAAAACAGGACTAGTCAATTAATTAGGATTAATAGGATTCTGCCTAGAATTAATTATTTATTAACCTAAAATACCAAAGTTTATTTCTAGGGTTTGGCAATATCAAAATAAAGTGATGGCAAAAAGAATCATGCAAAAATAATTTTCTAACTAAAACTATAGCAGATTTGCTATTCTGACTAAAACAATATTAAAGCATTTTAATTATTTTAACATAGCTAAATATATGTTTTTCAGAAACTACATAAAATTTGCAATCCAACAAAAAAGAATCACTCAAAATATTAAACAGAATAAAAGATATACATTTTGAAAATTGAAACTATTAGGCTAAAACAGAAAATCAAAATAAAAAGAAAAAGCCCAATGGGCCTATCATGCACTAGGCGTAGTTTAGTCTAAACGGGCCTAGGGTTTAAACTAACGAACCGGCCTAATAAAATAAACCTAAACTAAATAATAAACCGATCGGGCGGCGGTTTTCTAATAAAACATACCCCTTGGGGCTTCTAATCCTAACCTAGGTTTAGGATCGAGCAGTGGAGGAGCTGCCGGGACTCACGGACTCCGGCGGCAATGGCGGAGAGAGTGCGTTAGGCGTCCAGGCGTCGCGAGCTTCATGAGTCGTCGGGAGACGCGCACGAGCACGAGGGAGGTTCGGTGGTGTTGGGAGGTCGGGGTGGACCGAGGTGGCGTCGGCGGGCTTTGGCGGCGGGAGGGTTCGGTGCTCCGTGAGCTCGGGAGGGAGAAGGAGAGGGGTTGGCGTCGCTAGGGGAATGGGGTGCGGAGCCTCGGCTTTATAGCTAGGGGTGGGCGAGGCGGAAAAGGCATCGAGGCGATCGGGATCCGGATCCGCCGGGATCCGGTGGATCTCCATGAGGGGCGTGGCGTGGGGGGAAGAAGGCGGGGGAGGTCCCACTGGTCGTGAGAGGGGAGGGGCGAAAGGTCGGGTGGCGAAGCCTAGGGGGTTCGAGGCGTGGCGGTCGGTGGGCTGGCTGTTGGCCTTGTGGGCGGCTCGGCTTGGGCAGGTGGGTGAGTGAGTGAGGGTGAGGTGCTGGCTGGGCACAGGGTGGCTGGTTGGCGCCCCAGTTTTTTTCTTTATTTTTTAATTAAAACAAAAACAAAAATAAAACCTAAACTATAAATATTTTATATAGGGTATATATATACCAAAATGATCAGGGGAATATTCCCTTTCATTTGAACATTTTTCCAAAGGCAAAATCCAAACTTCATAAAAATCTATTTTTTTCAAATTCAAATAAAATTTCAGATTTGAATCCAATTCTTTTGGCATTTTTTCCTCTGATATTTTTGGAGTGTCATGTTTGCTCCTCTCATACTTTTGATCAAGCATTTATCAGGCTTAGTTTTTGAATTGTTTCCCACATGCCAAAGTTTGGAATTCAAATTCAAACTCAAATAGCTCTGAAACTTCAAATGGCATTCAAATTCAAACAGGATGCATAGGATGCTTATCTATAATTGTAAAACATTCCAAATAGGAAAATTTTGGATGTTACACTACTGCCTATCCCTGCCATGCAAAGCCTATCTACTGGATTTCTATAGGTTTCGATTGGGGTAGGTTTGTAATTTCACCCAAACGTGACATAACTGCCTCTCACCCGGATTCATACACGGTTGGCGCCAAAACACAGTGTGTCCTCGGCCGAAATCGACTCACTCCCCAATTCATTTCATACACGGTGGGCGCCAAAAACAAACACTCGTCGGCAAATATTCGGTGTATGCGAGATTACCGTCCTATCCCCAACCGACTAATGTTGTTGTGATGTAGTAGAAATTTGAAGCAGGGGCTAAGTTTGTAAATTTCCTCGCATTTGAGACAAGCGCCACTGAATACATGGTTCCCCTTCCTCTCTACCTCCCTTTTCCCCATTCTCCGTGGGCGCAAAACACCCTCTCCACCCCACCCTCCTCTGTCATGCTGCCGTCCGCCACCCCATCCACCGCCGTCCTCCTCCACCATGCGGAGCTGATACCACTGGCGCCGCTGTCCATTACAAGAGATCGACCTCTCTCATCCACGCTTTGGACGGGATCCTTGCATCCCGTCCTCTTGCTTCATCCCGCCGTCATCCACCTTGCGGCGCCGCTCTCTGACCGTCTCATCCACGCGCCCGCCGCCATCGTCTACACTCCTAGATCTGCTTCCACGCTGCCGGCGCCATCGCTACCGCAGCACCGTCAAATTCTCAGCGAGATGCATACAGCGCCGCACGGAGGTGGTACTCTTTAAATATCTGCTCAACTTATTTATCGCAGCAAGAAAATAGATCGCCTTTGCTTTACTCTAATTTCTTGTCTTGGTTGCGAAGTTGCCTTTATCCGATTTGCACCTTCAGATCCGCCATGGCACGCTCAACACTATACTCCCAATGCTTATGGATTTCCCTTTTATATTCCACACTAGTTAAATAACGATGAGACTAAATTTCAAAATTGGGTCGATCGATTTTTGAGCTTCGCGGAGTTCGCGGTGCGATCGAAGGGCTCGGGTGGTTGTGGGGCCTCATTGAGCGAAGAAAACTCGGTGCGGGTGGGGGTTGGGCGCGGGTGGGGGTGGGGGTGGCGGTGGAACACAGGTGGTGGGGGCCGGTGGTCCGGCCGGCGACTCGTGAGGTGTTCTGTATGGGAAGAATCAGAGACGAGGAAGAAGAAGGGTTAGGAGACGTAGGATCTTCATCCAACCGCCTGAAATGGTCGAGAGACAGCTGGGAGTTGCATTCTTAATGCGCTCTGGTTCATCATGTGTGGGCACTACACAACCAACATTTTATTATCCAAAATCTGCTTGCTCTTCTTTACCATTTTCGATAGAGCTGGCCTGTACGTGATCGATAGGCTTTCAATTACTAGCGGCAATACAACACCGTATTTTCAAGCCAATTCCTTTGTCTGATTTATATATCGTGGTTATGGTGTACCCCATTATGTACACTATGATCTGCCTAGTTCTTTGTGTGCTCTTGTTATCATCGTTTGGCAATAAACTCTCTATCTGATATATTATGAACCTATCATCTGCCAGCTATCATTACTTCTGGAGCCTATTTTTTGTGTACTTGTGCCAGATTATATTAATGCACGCACCATATTACAGCACACATGAGCTCTCTCTTCAGAATCCAGTGATAGCACATAAGTGTTTACAGGGGCGCCCCTATATTAGAATTGTTGGGGAACATAGTAATTTCAAAAATTTCCCTACGCACACGCAAGATCATGGTGATGCATAGCAACGAGAGGGGAGAGTGTTGTCTATGTACCCTCGTAGACCGAAGCGGAAGCTATCACAACGTAGAGGAAGTAGTCGTACGTTCTCCTCGCGATCCAACCGATCCCAACGCCGTTACTCCGGCGCCTCCGAGTTCTTGACACACGTACAGCTCGGTGGCGCTCCTCGAGCTCGATCCAGCAAAGCTCGGGGAGAGAGTTCCGTCGACCTGACGGCGTGGTGGCGATCTTGATGTTCTACCGGCGCGGGGCTTCGCCTAAGCACCGCTACTGATATGACCGAGGTGGAATATGGTGGAGGGGCACCGCTGCAGCTAAGAGCGATCTCAGGATCAACTTGTGTGTTCTAGGGTGCCCCCTGCCCCGTATATAAAGGAGCAAGGGGAGGGCGGCCGGCCCTAGGAGGCGCGCCAAGGGAGGGAGTCCTCCTCCTAGTGGGAGTAGGACTCCCTTTCCTAATCCAACTAGGAAGGAGGAAGGGGAAGGAAAGAGAGGGAGAGGAGAGGGAAAGGGGGCGCCCCCTCCTTGTCTATTCGGACTCCCCATGGGGCGCCACCTCTGATGCGGCCCTCTCTCTCCCCTCTTGGCCCAATAAGGCCCATTACTTCCCGGGGTTCGGTAACCCCTCGGCACTCCGGTTTTCTCCGAAACTTCCGGAACCTTTCCGGTGTCGAATATAGCCGTCCAATATATCAATCTTTATGTCTCGACCATTTGAGACTCCTCGTCATGTCCGTGATCACATCCGGGACTCCGAACTCCTTGGTACATCAAAATACACAAACTCATAATATAACCGTCCTTGAAACCTTAAGCGTGCGGACCCTACGGTTCGAGAACAATGTAGACATGACCGAGACCGTCTCGGTCAATAACCAATAGCGGGACCTGGATGCCCATATTGGCTCCTACATATTCTCGAAGATCTTTATCGGTCGGACCGCATAACAACATCGTTGTTCCCTTTGTCATCGGTATGTTACTTGCGAGATTCGATCGTCGGTATCAATACCTAGTTCAATCTCGTTCTTGGCAAGTCTCTTTACTCGTTCCGTAATACATCATCTCACAGCTAACTCATTAGTTGTAATGCTTGCAAGGCTTAGTGATGTGTATTACCGAGAGGGCCAGAGATACCTCTCCAGACAATCGGAGTGACAAATCCTAATCTCGAAATCGCCAACCCAACATCGCCTTTGGAGACACCTGTAGTACTCCTTTATAATCACCCGATTCGTTGTGACGTTTGGTAGTACCAAAGTGTTCCTCCGTAAGCAGGAGTTGCATAATCTCATAGTTATAGGAACATGTATAAGTCATGGATAAAAGCAATAGCAACATACTAAGCGATCGGGTGCTAAGCTAATGGAATGGGTCATGTCAATCGGATCATTCAACTAATGATGTGACCTTGTTAATCAAATGACAACTCCTTTGTCTATGGTTAGGAAACTTAACCATCTTTGATTAACAAGCTAGTCTAATAGAGGCATACTAGTGACACTCTGTTTGTCTATGTATTCACACATGTATTATGTTTCCGGTTAATACAATTCTAGCATGAATAATAAACATTTATCATGAAATAAGGAAATAAATAATAACTTTATTATTGCCTCTAGGGCATATTTCCTTGATCTCCCACTTGCACTAGAGTCAATAATCTAGATTACATATTAATGATTCTAACACCCATGGAGTCTTGGTGCTGATCATGTTTTGCTCGTGGAAGAGGCTTAGTCAGCAGATCTGCTACATTCAGATCCGTATGTATCTTGCAAATCTCTATGTCTCCCACGGACTAAGTCCGGATGGAATTGAAGCGTCTCTTGATGTGTTTGGTTCTCTTGTGAAATCTGGATTCCTTTGCTAAAGCAATTGCTCGATATTGTCACAAAAGATTTTCATTGGACCCGATGCACTAGGTATGACACCTAGATGGGATATGAACTCCTTCATCCAGACTCCTTCATTAGCTGCTTCGAAGCTGCTATGTATTCCACTTCACATGTAGATCCCTTCTGACGCTTTGTTTAGAACTGCACCAATGACGGCTCCTCCGCTTAGTGTAAATCGTATCCGGTTTGCGATTTAGAATCGTCCGGATCGGTGTCAAAACTTGCATCAACGTAACCGTTTACGATGAGCTCTTTGTCACCTCCATATCGAGAAACATTTCCTTAGTCCTTTTCGGGTATTTGAGGATGTTCTTGACCGCTGTCCGATGATCCACTCTGGATTACTTTGGTACCTCCTGCTAAGCTTATAGCAAGGCACACATCAGGTCTGGTACACATCATTGCATACATGATAGAGCCTATGGCTGAGGCATAGGGAACATCTTTCATTTTCTCTCTATCTTCTGCGGTGGTGGGCATTGAGTCTTACTCAACTTCACACCTTGTAACACGAGCAAGAACCCTTTCTTTGCTTGATCCATTTTGAACTTCTTCAAAATTTTGTCAAGGTATGTGCTTTGTGAAAGTCAATTAAGCGTCTTGATCTATCTCTATAGATTTTGATGCCCAATATGTAAGCAGCTTCACGAGGTCCTTCATCGAAAAACTCTTATTCAAGTATCCTTTATGCTATCCAGAAATTCTATATCATTTCCGATTAGTAATATGTCATCTACATATAATATCGAAATGCTCTGAGCTCCACTCACTTTCTTGTAAATCTGAGGCTTCTCCAAAAGTCTGTATAAACCCAAATACTTTGATCACACTATCAAAGCGTTTATTCAACTCGAGATGCTTGCAGTCCATAAATGGATCGCTGGAGCTTGCACACTTTGTTAGCTCCTTTGGATCGATAAAACCTTCGGTTGCATCATATACAACTCTTGTTCGAAATCCATTCAGGAATGCAGTCTTTACATCCATTTGCCAAATTTCATAATCATAAAATCGGCAATTGCTAACATGATTCGGACAGACTTAAGCATCGCTTCTGGTGAGAAGGTCTCATCGTAGTCAATCCCTTGAACTTGTCGAAAACCCTTTGCGACAAGTCGAGCTTTAATAAACGATAATATTACCGTCGGCGTCGGTCTTCTTCTTGAAGATCCACTTGTTTTCTATTGCTTGCCGACCCTCGGGCAAGTCAACCAAAATCCACACTTTGTTTTCATACATGGATCCCATCTCAGATTTCATGGCCTCAAGCCATTTTGCGAATCTGGGCTCACCATCGCTTCTTCATAGTTCGTAGGTTCATCATGATCTAGTAGCATGACTTCCGAACAGGATTACCGTACCACTCAGTGCGGATCTTACTCTGGTTGATCTCGAGGTTACTGTAGTAACTTGATCTGAAGTTTCATGATCAACATCATCAACTTCCTCACTATTTGGTGTAGATGTCGCGAAACGGTTTACGTGATAAACTACTTTCAAATAAGGGAGAAGGTACGATTACCTCATCAAGTTCTACTTTCCTCCCACTCACTTCTTTGAGAGAAACTCCTTCTCTAGAAAGGATCCATTCTTAGCAACAAATGTCTTGCCTTGGATCTGTGATACAAGGTGTACCCAACTGTCTCCTTTGGGTATCCTATGAAGACACATTTCTCCGATTTAGGTTCGAGCTTATCAGGTTGAAGCTTTTCACATAAGCATCGCATCCCCAAACTTTAAGAAAGCGAAAACTTTGGTTTCTTGCTAAACCATAGTTCATAAGGTGTCGTCTCAGCGGATTTTGGCGGTGTTCTATTCAGCGTGAATGCGGCCGTCTCAAGAGCATAACCCCAAAGCGATAGCGGTAAATCTGTAAGAGATATCATAGATCGCACCATATCTAGTAAAGTGCGATTCTGACGTTCGGACACACCATTGCGCTGTGGTGTTCGGGTGGCGTGAGTTGCGAAACTATTCGCATTGTTTCAAATGTAGACCAAACTCGTAACTCAAATATTCGCCTCCACGATCAGATCGTAGAAACTTTATTTTCTTATTACGATGATTTTCAACTTCACTCTGAAATTCTTTGAACTTTTCAAATGTTTCAGACTTATGTTTCATTAAGTAGATATACCCATATCTGCTTAAATCATCTGTGAAGGTGAGAAAATAACGATATCCGCCACGAGCCTCAACATTCATCGGACCACATACATACAGTATGTATGATTTCCAACAAATCTGTTGCTCTCTCCATAGTACCGGAGAGCGGGTTTTAGTCATCTTGCCCATGAGGCACGGTTACATAAGTGCCAAGTGATTCATAATCAAGTGACTCCAAAAGTCCATCGATATGGAGTTTCTTCATGCGCTTTATACCGATATGACCTAAGCGGCGATTGCCACAAATAAGTTGCACTATCATTATCAACTCTGCATTTTTGGTTTCAACATTATGAATATGTGTATCACTACTATCGAGATTCATTAAAATAGACCACTCTTCAAGGGTGCATGACCATAAAAGATATTATTCATATAAATAGAACAACAATTATTCTCTGATTTAAATGAATAACCGTCTACGCATCAAACAAGATCCGGATATAATGTTCATGCTCACGCGGCACCAAATAACAATTATTTAGGTCTAAAACTAATCCCGAAGGTAGATGTAGAGGTAGCGTGCCGACCGCGATTACATCGACTTTGGAACCATTTCCCACGCGCATCGTCACCTCGTCCTTTGCCGGTGTTAAGCAATCCGTAGTCCTTGTTTGAGTTGCAAATATTAGCATGAACCAAGTATCAAATACCAGTGCTCTGCGAGCTCTAGTAAGGTACACATCAATAACATGTATATCACATATACCTTTGGTCACCTTGCCATCCTTCTTATCCGCCAAATACTTGGGGCAGTTCCGCTTCCGATGACCGATCGCTTGCGATAGAAGCACTCGATTTCAGGTTTAGGTCCAGACTTGGGTTTCTTCTCTGAGCAGCAACTTGTTTGCTGTTCTTCTTGAAGTTCCTTCTTCTTCCCTTTGCCTTTCTTCTTGAAACTAGTGGTCTTATTGACCATCAACACTTGATGCTCCTTCTTGATTTCTACCTCCGCAGCCTTTAGCATTGCGAAGAGCTCGAGCATAGTCTTTACTAACCCTTGCATATTATAGTTCATCACGAAGCCTTTGTAGCTTGGTGGTAGCGATTGAAGAATTCATCAATGACACAATCATCCGGAAGATTAACTCCCAGTTGAGTCAAGTGATTGTAATACCGGACATTACAGTATGTGCTCAGCAGCAGATCCATTCTCTTCCATCTTGCAGCTATAGAACTTATTGGAGACTTCATATCTCTCAATCCGGGCATTACTGTTGAAATATCAACTTCAACTCTGGAACATCTCATATGCTCCATGCGTTCAAAACATCGTTGAAGACCGGTTCTAAGCCGTAAAGCATGGCACCTGAACTATAGAGTAGTCATCAGCTTTGCTCTGCGAGCGTTCTTAACGGCGTCGGTTGCATCAGCGGCAGGCACTGGCACCTAGCGGTGCATCCGGGGCGTAACTCTTACATGCAGCAATGAGGATAATCCTCAGATTCGGACCTAGTCCGTGTAATTGCTACCATCATCTTTCAACTTTGCTTTCTCAAGGAGCGCATTAAAATTCAACGAAACAACAGCACGAGCCATCTATCTATAAACAAACATAGACAAGCAAGATACTATCGGTACTAAGTTCATGATAAATTTAAGTTCAATTAATCATATTACTTAAGAACTCCCACTTAGGCAGACATCTCTCTAGTCATCTAAGTGATCACGTGATCAAATCAACTAAACCATAACCGATCATCCGTGAGATGGAGTAGTTTTCAATGGTGAACATCTTATGTTGATCATATCTACTATATGATTCACGCTCGACCTTTCGGTCTCCGTGTTCGAGGCCATATCTGCATATGCTAGGCTCGTCAAGTATAACCTGAGTATTCTGCGTGTGCAAAACTGGCTTGCACCCGTTGTAGATGGACGTAGAGCTTATCACACCCGATCATCACGTGGTGTCTCGACACGACGAACTTTGGCAGCGGTGCATACTCGGGAGAACACTACTTGATAATTTTAGTGAGAGATCATCTTAAAATGCTACCGTCAATCAAAGCAAAATAAGATGCATAAAGGATAAACATCACATGCAATCAATATAAGTGATATGATATGGCCATCATCATCTTGTGCTTGTGATCTCCATCTCAAAGCACCGTCGTGATCACCATCGTCACCGGTAGCGACACCTTGATCTCCATCGTAGCATCGTTGTCGTTTCGCCATCTATTGCTTCTCGACTATCGCTACCGCTTAGTGATAAAGTAAATCAATTACTGAGGTGTTTGCATTTCATACAATAAGCGACAACCATATGGCTCCAGCCGATTGCCGATAACCGGTTACAAAACATGATCATCTCATACAATAAAATATAGCATCACATCTTGACCATATCACATCACAACATGCCCTGCAAAAACAAGTTAGGCGTCCTCTACTTTGTTGTTGCAAATTTTACGTGGCTGCTACGGGCTTAAGCAAGAACCAATCTCACCTCGCATCAAGACCACAGCGATACTTCGTCAAATAGACTCGTTTAACCTTCTCAAGGACGGGCGTAGCACTTTCAGTTCAACTAAAGTGAGAGAGCAGACACCCGCCAGCCACCTTTAAGCACGAGTGCTCGTAGCAGTGAAACCAGTCTCGCGTAAGCGTCTGGCGTAATGTCGGTCCGGGCGCTTCATCTCACAATACCGCTGAACCAAAGTATGACATCTTTGGTAGGCGGTATGACTTATATCGCCCACAACTCACTTGTGTTCTACTCGTGCAAAACATCAAACCATAAAAACCTAGGCTCGGATGCCCTTGTTGGGGAGCGTAGTAATTTCAAAAATTTCCTCGCTACGCAAGATCATGGTGATGCATAGCAGCGAGAGGGAGAGTGTTGTCTCGTACCCTCGTAGACCGAAGCGAAGCTATCTGGCGTAGAGGAAGTAGTCGTACGTTCTCCTCGCGATCAACCGATCCAAGCGCCGTTACTCCGGCGCCTCGAGTTCTTGACACACGTACAACTCGGTGGCGCTCCTCGAGCTCCGATCCAGCAAAGCTCGGGGAGAGAGTTCCGTCGGCCTGACGGCGTGGTGGCGATCTTGATGTTCTACCGATGCAGGGCTTCGCCTAAGCACCGCTTCTGATATGACCGAGGTGGAATATGGTGGAGGGGCACCGCTGCGGCTAAGAGCGATCTCTAGGATCAACTTGTGTGTTCTAGGGTGCCCCCCTGCCCCGTATATAAAGGAGCAAGGGGGGGCTGGCCGGCCCTAGGAGGCGCGCCAAGGGAGGGAGTCCTCCTCCTGGTGGATGGGACTCCCTTTCCTAGTCCAACTAGGAAGGAGGAAGGGGAAGGAAAGAGAGGGAGAGGGAGAGGGGAAAGGGGCGCGCCCCCTCCTTGTCTATTCGGACTCCCCATGGGGGGGTGGCGCCACCTCTGGTGCAGCCCTCTCTCTCCCTCTTGGCCCAATAAGGCCCATTACTTCCCGGGGTTTCGGTAACCCCTCCGGCACTCAGATTTTCTCCGAAACTTCCGGAACCTTTCGGTGTCGAATATAGCCGTCAATATATCAATCTTTATGTTCGACCATTTGAGACTCCTCGTCATGTCCGTGATCACATCAGGACTCGAACTCCTTGGTACATCAAAATACACAAACTCATAATATAACCGTCCTTGAAACCTTAAGCGTGCGGACCCTACGGTTCGAGAACAATGTAGACATGACCGAGACCGTCTCGGTCAATAACCAATAAGCGGGACCTGGATGCCCATATTGGCTCCTACATATTCTCTGAAGATCTTTATCGGTCGGACCGCATAACAACATCGTTGTTCCCTTTGTCATCGGTATGTTACTTGCGAGATTGATCGTCGGTATCAATACCTAGTTCAATCTCGTTCTTGGCAAGTCTCTTTACTCGTTCGTAATACATCATCTCACAGCTAACTCATTAGTTGTAATGCTTGCAAGGCTTAGTGATGTGTATTACCGAGAGGGCCAGAGATACCTCTCCGACAATCGGATGACAAATCCTAATCTCGAAATCGCCAACCCAACATCTGCCTTTGGAGACACTGTAGTACTCCTTTATAATCACCCGATTCGTTGTGACGTTTGGTAGTACCAAAGTGTTCCTCCGGTAAGCGGAGTTGCATAATCTCATAGTTATAGGAACATGTATAAGTCATGGATAAAAGCAATAGCAACATACTAAGCGATCGGGTGCTAAGCTAATGGAATGGGTCATGTCAATCAGATCATTCAACTAATGATGTGACCTTGTTAATCAAATGACAACTCCTTTGTCTATGGTTAGGAAACTTAACCATCTTTGATTAACAAGCTAGTCTAGTAGAGGCATACTAGTGACACTCTGTTTGTCTATGTATTCACACATGTATTATGTTTCCGGTTAATACAATTCTAGCATGAATAATAAACATTTATCATGAAATAAGGAAATAAATAATAACTTTATTATTGCCTCTAGGGCATATTTCCTTCAAGAATATCATCTGCATTACAAAGATAATCTCACAACTATTTATGTTTTCATGGTTCTCCGATATTATATGCAATTCTGTGAATATCGAATCTGCATCGGGAAGAATATTGTGGAGCACTGCAATGACTTACAAAATTGGCACCAAGGCATTGAGTGCCATGCGGAAAGCAATGAAACTAAATCGCTCCCCACCTGTTTATTCTTGTTTAGAATATCATC
>JAHIAM010000739.1:0-22307 GCA_021605205.1 Aegilops longissima
GTGATTTATGGGACCCCTTGACGTTCGCTGAATAAGACTCCTCCAGAAGGCCCAACATTGGTTTTACCATTTGCCTCACCACCACCTACATTTCCTTGGAGTAATTAACCAAGGGTCATCTTTATTCAGCCCCGGCCAATGCTTGTCTAAGTGTTGGTCCAAACCAGAGCCACTTGCGGTGCCGCCCTAAAACTTGGGGTATCGTCGGTTGCGTCGTAGTGTTCATCCGTCGTGGCTCGAGGCGAGATACTGTCGCTACTATCGAGGTGTCGGCCGCAGGAGGTCTTGCTGGCCTTGTTTTATTCTTGTCGAAATGTCTTGTAGCAGGATTCGAGGCGATCGGGTCTTCCGGGAGAAGGAATATCCTTCGTTGATCGCGAGCTTATCATGGGCTAAGTTGGGACACCCGCGGTATAAACTTTCGAGCCGTGCCCGGTTATGTGGCGGATGGAATTTGTTAATATCCGGTTGTAGTAAACTTGAAGCAAACTCTTCTAAAATACACCACCGTTGCGTAACCATGAGTGTAAGCTTTTGGGGTTGATCGAGAGAGAACACGGTTTCGGGTTATGTTTGGCGTAAGTAGGAGTTCAGGATCACTTCTTGATCATTGCTAGCTTCACGACCGTTCATTTTCTCTTCTCGCTCTTATTTGCGTATGCTAGCCACCATATATGCTTAGTCGCTCTGCAACCTCACCACTTTACCCTTCCTTCCCTTTAAGCTTTGCTAGTCTTGATACCCATGGTAATGGGATTCTTTGAGTCCTCGTGGCTCCGATTACTACACCACCATTGCGAGTACAGGTTTGCGATGATCATGACGTCTGGCGATGTTTGCTTGTATTGGAGTTCTTCTTCGCTTCTTCTTTGATCGGGGATAGGTTCGGTCGTCGACTGGGCTAGCAGTGGATATTGTTTGAGTTCCTGTTTATGTTTCATCCGTAGTCGGATGTTGATCCTGTATATGATGTTGATGTATTCTTGTGGCATTTGTGCCTTATGTTTGTATCCCCATCTATTATGTAATGTTGATGTAATGATATCCACCTTGCAAAAGCGTTTCAATATCGGGTCTATCCTTGGTGGGACCATCGAGTTCCTTTTGGATAGGGTCGCATATTGGCGTGTTTACATTAATGAGCTCATTGGATGAAAAAGGCGAGGAGGCGAAGAACAAGAGGAGGAAGAGCGGATTGATCACCGTGCCCACCTTCTAATGAGAGTAACTCTTCAACTCATACATTGTTTAATTTCCTTCGTGCTTACGAAGGATGATTGCTATGATGGTTGTTATAATCCCGTTGATTCTCTTGAAATATCCCTTTTGATGATGCTTGCTATGCTTGTGGCCAAGATGCCAATATGAATTATGCTTATGGAGATGAACTTGCCATAGATCCTTATGTTAAACATGAAATTGTTGCTATTCCACCCGCATGATAGTCCTATTATCTTTTGAATTCTCCCCATTACACTATATCGGAGAAGTTTGTGCTTATTAAGGATTATATTGATGGGTTGCCTTTTACTACTACATGATAATGTTGATGAGTATAATATGCATGTCTCGCTGCTCCTACTTGCAATTATTATGAGGAGAACTACATCTCCACCTCTCTATGCTTCCCACATGATAAAATTGCAAAACTGTTTATACTATGCATGGGCCTTTACTATGTGTGCATGAATTGTTCTTCTATGACATGCCGATGCATAGGAAGAGAGTTAGACTTCATTGTTACATGATATATGTTACTTTGTGCTCACTACTAAATCACAAATCATTGTTAATTAAAATTGGCTTTGATATATCTTGGGATCGGGTGGATCCATTACTTGAGACACTATTCGTAGCTTAATGGCTTTAAAAGCGCTGCCGGAGACAACCGGAAGTTTTAGAGAGTCATTTATTTATGTTGTGCTTTTATAAAGTTTAAAATAAAAATAATGTGCCAAGGTTTGCCTTTAGGATGTTTTAGATTGCTTGTTGGTTTGTGCGATGCGAGCAGAAACTTTGGCTGTAGTCTTGCGATTTTGCATTTTTTACTGGAGCGTCAAGCGGATCTGAAACTTTTGCACTGTCTTTCTATACAAATTGTTTATTTTTCCTAATTATGGCAGAATTTTGGAAGTACCAAGTATGGTTAATGTTCAGCTTATTACAGACTGTTCTATTTTAGACAGATTCTGTTTTGATACATAGTTTGCTTGTTTTGATGAAACTATCAATTTCTATCGATGGATTAAGCCATGGAAAAGTTATATTACAGTAGCTACAATGGAAAAAATATGAATTGGTTTTCAATAGTACTTAGAGTAGTGATTTTCTTTATTATACTAACGGATCTTATCGAGTTTCTTTGAAGTTTTGTGTGGATGAAGTGTTCGATGATCGACAAGGTCTCGATATGAGGAAAATGAGGAAGGCAAGAGCTCAAGCTTGGGGATGCCCAAGGCACCCCAAGTAAATATTCAAGGAGACTCAAGCGTCTAAGCTTGGGGATGCCCGAAGGCATCCATCTTTCTTCAACAAATATCGGTATGTTTCGGATTCGTTTGTTCATGCGATATGTGTAAATCTTGGAGCATCTTTTGCATTTAGTTTTCATTTCTCTTTTATGCACCATGCTGGTATGAGATAGTCCTTGGTTGATTTATAGAATGCTCTTTGCACTTCACTTATATCTTTTGAGTATGGTGATGACCCACAAGTATAGGGGATCTATCGTAGTCCTTTCGATAAGTAAGAGTGTCGAACCCAACGAGGAGCAGAAGGAAATGATTAGCGGTTTTCAGCAAGGTATTCTCTGCAAGTACTGAAACAAGTGGTAACAGATAGTTGTGTGATAGGATAATTTGTAACGAGCAACAAGTAACAAAAGTAAATAAAGTGCAGCAAGGTGGCCCAATCCTTTTTGTAGCAACGGACAAGCCTGGACAAACTCTTATAATAGGAAAAGCACTCCCGAGGACACATGGGAATATCGTCAAGCTAGTTTTCATCACGTTCATATGATTCGCGTTCGGTACCATGATAATTTGATACGTGGGTGGACGGTGCTTGGGTGCTGTTCTTACTTGAACAAACATCCCACTTATGATTAACCTCTATTCCAAGCATCATAACTACAACAAAAGTATTAAGGTAAACCTAACCATAGCATGAAACAAATGGATCCAAATCAGCCCCTTACGAAACAGCGCATAAACTAGGGTTTAAGCCGTCACTCTAGCAACCCATCATCTACTTATTACTTCCCAATGCCTTCATCTAGGCCCAAATAATGGTGAAGTGTTATGTAGTCGACGTTCACATAACACCACTAGAGGCTAGACAACATACATCTCATCAAAATATCGAACAAATACCAAATTCACATGACTACTAATAGCAAGACTTCTTCCATGTCCTTAGGAACAAGCGTAATTACTCACAAAGCATATTCATGTTCATAATCAGAGGGTATTAATATGCATAAAGGATCTGAACATATGATCTTCCACCAAATAAACCAACTAGCATCAACTACAAGGAGTAATCAACACTACTAGCAACCTACTAGTACCAATCCCGGACTTGGAGACAAGAATTGGATACAAGAGATGAACTAGGGTTTTGAGAGGAGATGGTCTGGTGAAGATGTTGATGGAGATTGCCCTCTCCGATGAGAGGGCGTTGGTGATGATGTTGGTGATGATTTCCCCCTCCGGAGAAATGTCCCCGACGAACAGCTGCGGAGCCCTAGATTAGTTCCGCCAAGGTTCCGCCTCGTGGCGGCGGAGTTTCGTCCCAAAGGTTGCTTCTGATTTTTTCTCGACGAAAGACCTCATATAGCAGAAGATGGGCATCGGAGAGCCACCGAGGGCCCATGAGGTGAGGCGCTCGGGAGTAGGCGAGCCCCCACCCATGTGGACAGTGTGTAGGCCCCTTGCCTTCATCTTTGGCGAGATTTTTATTATTTATTGTAAGATATTCCGTGGAGTTTCAGGACTTTTGGAGTTGTGCGAATAGGTCTCTAATATTTGCTCCTTTTCCAGCCAGAATTCCAGCTGCGGCATTCTCCTCCTTATTAAACCTTGTAAAATAAGAGAATAGGCATAAGTATTGTGACATAATGTGTAATAACAGCCCATAATGCAATAAATATCGATATAAAAGCATGATGCAAAATGGGCGTATCAACTCCCCAAGCTTAGACCTCGCTTGTCCTCAAGTGAAAGCCGATAATGATAAATATGTCCCCATGTTTAGAGGTAGAGGTGTCGATAAAAATAAAATCTGGACATGAAGGCATCATGATTATTCTCATAACAACAACATATATAGGTATTGTCATATGATTTCTTATGTTCAAGTAATAATCCATTCACAATGCAGTCTGAATCATAAACTTTATTGAGAACCAACAAACTATAATCTCAGTCATTGAAGCAATTGCAATTTATCATACATCGGAAAGAGTCTATGTCGAGCTTAATAGCAAGTCCACATACTCAACTATCATTTAGTCTTTCATAATTTCTAACACTCACGCGATACTTGTGGTTCGGAGTTTTAATTGGACACGAGAGAAGATAGGGGCTTATAGTTTAGCCTCCCAACCTTTTACCTCAAGGGTAATGTCAACAATAATAACTCATGCCCCCTACATCTAATTAGATATATCAATCAGGATCTTTCCAACACACTATGCTTGCCAAAGGATAAAATGTAAAAGGAAGGTGAAGATCACCATGACTCTTGCTTAGGTAGTAGGTAATAAATAAAAGATAGGCCCTTGCGAGGAGAAGCGGAGGTTGCAATGCGCTTTTATGGTTGGATGCACAAAATCTTAATGAAATAACGTCACTTTATATTGCCCTTGTGATATGAACCTTTATTATGCAGTCCGTCGCTTTTATTTCTTCCACATCACAAGATCGTATAAAGCTTATTTCTCCCACCAATCAATCATACATATTTAGAGAGCAATTTTATTGCTTTGCACGATGACAACTTACTTGAAGGATCTTACTCAATCCATAGGTAGATATGATGGACTCTCATGGCAAAACTGGTTTAAGGGTTTTGGAAGCACAAGTAGTATCTCTACTTGGTGCTGAAATTTAGCTAACATGAGGGAAAGGCAAACTCAACATGTTGGAAGATCCATGATAATATACTTTATCTCAGATATAAGAATACATAACCCATTCGTTGTCTTCCTTGTCCAACATCAACTCTTTAGCATGTCATATTTTAATGAGTGCTCACAATCATAAAAGATGTCAATAATAGTATATCTATATGTGAAACCTCTCTTTCCTTATTACTTCCTATTAATTGCAGCGATGACCAAAGCTATGTTTGCCAACTCCCAACAACTTTTAATCATCGGACTCTTTCTATGTGAAGTCATCACTCTCAATAAGATCAATATGAACTCTTTATTTCTTTTATTCTTTTCTCTATTCTTTTATTCACTCAAGATCATGGCAAAACAATCAAGCCCTTGACTCAACACTATGATACGTCTCCGTCAGATCTACTTTTCCAAACACTTTTGCCCTTGTTTTGGACTCTAACTTGTATGATTTGAATGGAACTAACCTTGACGGACGCTGTTTTCAGCAGAATTGCCATGGTGTTGTTTTATGTGCAGAAAACAAAAGTTCTTAGAATGACCTGAAACTCCACGGGATGTCTTATAAAAAATAATAAAAAATCCTCGCCAAAGATGAAGACCAGGGGGCCCACACCCTGTCCACGAGGGTGGGCCCCCCCTAGGGCGCGCCCCCCTACCTCGTGGGCCACCTAGAGACCCTCCGACGCCAACTCCAACTCCATATATTGGCTTTCGGGGAGAAAAAATCAGAGAGAACGTTTCATCGCGTTTTATGATACGGAGCCGCCGCCAAGCCCTAATCTCTCTCGGGAGGGCTGATCTGGAGTCCGTTCGGGGCTCCGAAGAGGCGGATTCGTCGCCGTCGTCATTATCAACCATCCTCCATCACCAATTTCATGATGCTCACCGCCGTGTGTGAGTAATTCCATCGTAGGCTTGCTGGACGGTGATGGGTTGGATGAGATTTATCATGTAATCGAGTTAGTTTTGTTAGGGTTTGATCCCTAGTATCCATTATGTTACGAGATTGATGTTGCTATGACTTTGCTATGCTTAATGCTTGTCACTAGGGCCCGAAAGTGCCATGATTTCAGATCTGAACCTATTATGTTTTCATGAATATATGTGTGTTCTTGATCCTATCTTGCAAGTCTATAGTCACCTACTATGTGTTATGATCCGCAACCCAAGTGACAATAATCGGGACCACTCCGGTGATGACCATAGTTTGAGGAGTTCATGTATTCACTATGTGGTAATGCGTTGTTCCGGTTCTCTATTAAAAGGAGGCCTTAATATCCCTTAGTTTTCCAATAGGACCCCGCTGCCACGGGAGGGTAGGACAAAAGATGTCATGCAAGTTCTTTTCCATAAGCACGTATGACTATATACTGAATACATGCCTACATTACATTGATGAATTGGAGCTAGTTCATGTCACCCTATGTTATGATGTTACATGATGAACCGCATCCCGCATAATTATCCATCACCGATCCGGTGCCTCACGAGCTTTCCATATCTGGTTTACGTTTATTTACTTTTCCGTTACTCTTGTTATAATCACTACAAAAATACCAAAAACATTACTTTTGTTGTCTTTACTTTTGTTACCGTTACCACCACTATCATATTACTTTGCTACTAAACAATTTGCTGCAGATACTAAGTTTCCAGGTTTGGTTGAATTGACAACTCAGCTGCTAATACTTGAGAATATTCTTTGGCTCCCCTTGTGTCGAATCAACAAATTTGGGTTGAATACTCTACCCTCAAAAACTGTTGCGATCCCCTATACTTGTGGGTTATCAGATGTACATACCTACGGAAATGATTGGGTTTCGATTGTTGGTGAACGTAGTAATTTCAAAAAAAAATCCTACGCACATGCAAGATCATGGTAATGCATAGCAACGAGAGGGGAGAGTGTTGTCTACGTACCCTCATAGACCGTAAGCGGAAGCGTCATGACAACGCGGTTGATGTAGTCGTACGTCTTCACGATCGACCGATCCTAGCACCAAAAGTATGACGCCTCCACGATCTGCACGGTTACGATGTTCGGACACATCATTACGTTGTGGTGTTCCAGGTGGCGTGAGTTGCGAAACTATTCTGCATTGTTTCAAATGAAGACCAAACTCATAACTCAAATATTGTCCTCCACGATCAGATCGTAGAAACTTTATTTTCTTGTTACGATGATTTTCCACTTCACGCTGAAATTATTTGAACTTTTCAAATGTTTCAGATTTATGTTTCATCAAGTAGATATACCCATATCTGCTCAAATCATCTGTGGTTGAATTGACAACTCAGCTGCTAATACTTGAGAATATTCTTTGGCTCCCCTTGTGTTGAATCAACAAATTTGGGTTGAATACTCTACCCTCGAAAACTGTTGCGATCCCCTATACTTGTGGGTTATCAAGACCTATTTCTGGCGCCGTTGCCGGGGAGCATAGCTCTATTCTTTGAGTCACTTGGGAATTATATCTGCTGGACACTATGAAGAATTTGAAAGATGATCGAACTACTATTTTGCCCTCAACTACGAGGGGAGGTAAGGAGTTGCCATCTAGCTCTGCACTTGATTCACCTTCTATTATGAGTAAGCTAGCGACACCTAAACCTGCTTCTGCTATTCGTTCTGATATGTCGCATGTTATTGATGATGCCACTTCTGCTATGCATGATACGTATGATGAAACTACTTCTATGCTTGATACTACTGTGCCCCTTGGTGAATTTCTAGATGAACAAATTTCTAGGTCTAGAGAAAGAGAAATTATCGAAACTGAATACAATGATGAAAGTGATGATGAAAATATGCCTGCTATTCCTGAGGGTTACCTTTTTATGTTGAATCTTCTGCAGCTATTTTTGCTTGTCAGGATAGATATGAACTTAAGAGGCTGCTAGTTAAATGGAGTAAGGAATCTCTTAGAGATAGGATGAGACCCGACCCTGCTTTTGCTACTTCACCTATCTGTGTTCCTGATAAGGATTATTATGATATTTCTGTTGATCCTGATATAATTACTCTGGTTGAATCTGATCCTTTTTATGGCTATGAATCTGAAACTGTTGTGGCACATCTTACTAAGTTAAATGATATAGCTGTCCTGTTCAATAATAATGAGAGATCGCGCTACCTTTATTTACTCAAAATATTTCCATTCTCATTAAAGGGTGATGCTAAGATATGGTTTAATTCTCTTGATCCTGGTTGTGTGCAAAGTCCCCAGGATATGATTTATTACTTCTTTGCTAAATATTTCCCTGCTCATAAGAAACAAGCTGCTTTGAGGGAAATATACAACTTTGTGAAAATTGAAGAAGAGAGTCTCCCACAAGCTTGGGGGAGGCTTCTCAAGTTACTTAATGCTTTGCCTGATCATCCTCTTAAGAAACCCGAAATATTTGATATCTTTTATAATGGACTAACCGATGCTTCCAGAGATTACGGATAGTTGTGCTGGTTCTCTTTCAGGAAAGAACACCAGATGAAGCTGAAATTCTATTGAATAATATGTTGGCAAATGAAAATAATTGGTCACCTCCTGAGCCAGCTCCAGAGCCAATTACTGAGTCTATTGCTAAACCAACTCCGAAGAAGAGAGGTGTTCTATTTCTCAGTCCTGAAGATATGCAAGAAGCAAAGAAATCTATGAAAGCAAAAGGTATTAAAGCTGAAGATGTTAAGAATTTACCTCCTATTGAAGAAATACATGGTCTTAATTTACATCACTGTTGAAGAAGTATATGATCTCAATTACTTATTTATCAAGAACCTCCGATATCCCGACACGGGTAGTAAAGGTAAATTCTCTCTATAGATATGATAAAGTGAAGTCCCTCCTACTAAAATTGCTAGTCGATTGCTTGGATGAGTTTGATGACTTTATGTTTAAGCAAGATGACTTTAATGCTTATTTTGGTAGACAACTAAAACAGAATACCTTTATGATTAAACGCTTGAGTGATTATATGGCTGATATTAGAGGTGAACTTAAACTTGTTAGCAAACATGCTTCTATGGTTACCACTCAAGTAGAACAAGTACTTAAAGCTCAGAAAGAAGTGCTTGATGAAATGAATAGTAAGAAAAATGATTATGTTGTTAGAGTGGCTACTAGAACTGGTAGAATGACTCGGGAACCTTTGTATCCTGAAGGCCACCCTAAGAGAATCGAGCAAGATTCTCAGAGAAATAATATTGATATACCTAGTTCTTCTAAAAAGAAGAAAAAGAAAAATGATAGAACGTTGCAAACTTCTATGAACCTATTGCTGAACCACCTGAGAATCCAAATGATATCTCTGTTTCTGATGCTGAAACACAATCTGGTAATGAACATGAACCTAGTGAAAATATTAATGATGATGTTCATGATGATGCTCAACCTAGTAATGATAATGAAGTAGAAGTTGAACCTGCTGTCGGTCTTGATAACCCACAATCAAAGAATCAATGCTATGATAAAAGAGACTTTGTTGTTAGGAAACATGGTAAAGAAAGAGAACCATGGGTTCACAAACCCATGCCCTTTCCTCCGAAACCATCCAAGAAAAAGGATGATGAGGATTTTGAGCGCTTTGCTAAAATGATTAGACCCATCTTTTTGCGTATGCGATTATCTGATGTGCTCAAAACAAATCCTTATGCTAAGTATATGAAAGATATCATAACAAATAAAAGAAAGATACCTGAAGCTGAAATTTCCACCATGCTTGCTAATTATACTTTTAAGGGTGGAATACCAAAGAAACTTGGAGATCAGGAGTACCTACTATACCATGCTCCATTAAGAAAAATTATGTTAAAACTGCTTTATGTGATCTTGGAGCCGGTGTTAGTGTTATGCCTCTCTCTTTATATCGTAAACTTGACTTGAATAAGTTGACACCTAGTGAAATATCTTTGCAAATGGCTGATAAATCAACTGCTATACCTGTCGGTATTTGTGAGGATGTGCCTGTTGTGGTTGCAAACGTTACTATTTTAACGGACTTTGTTATTCTTGATATTCCCGAGGATGATAGTATGTCTATTATACTTGGAAGACCTTTCCTTAATACTGCAGGGGCTGTTATTTATTGCAACAAAGGCAATGTCACTTTTCATGTTAATGGTAATGAGCATAGGGTACACTTTCCGAGGAAACAACCTCAAGTTTATAGTATCAACTCTATTGGAAAAATTCCATCGATTATATTTGGAGGTTTTGAATTTCCTCTTCCTACTGTCAAGAAGAAATATGATATACTTATTATTGGGGATGTCGATATCCCCGTTGAGGTAACATAGTGTTATTCAAAATTTCTCCGGTTCCATGATTATCGGAATGAGTTTTTTAACAAGACTTGATCAACCTTGTTAGTGGATTCTTTTTTATGACCATGAGATGGATGAAACTAGAAGCACAACCTTCTGTACCCTCTTTATATTCTCTGTTCTTTAGTAAAAATAAAGTAAAATAGTATTTTTCTATCTGTCTCCTGACTTATCCGTGCAATATAAAAATGTCCCAAAAATAAAAGTCTCAGAATGCCATGCCAATTTAATATGATTTTTCGGGAATATTTGAGGATTTTAGTGCAAAAATTACATGGGAGCTGCCACTGCCACGAGGGTGGAGGCGCCCTACCCCCCGGGCGCCCCCTGCCTCGTGGGCCCACGGTGGCCCTCCTCCACTTATCCTGCACCCATCTTCTTCCTCTGTCTCACACAAACCCGAAAAACCAACTCAAGCTCGTGTTCCAGCCACTTTTGCTGCGATTTTCGATCTCCTTGCACAAAGCACCTCTCACAAAACTACTTGGGGAGATTGTTCCTTGGTATGTGAATCCTCCATTGGTCCAATTAGTTTTTGTTCTAGTGCTCTATTCATTGCAAATTTGTACTGCATAGGTGACCATGTTCTTGAGCTTGCATGTCAAATTTATATGGTTCCAAGTAGTTCTAATGCTTGATATATGCTCTAGGCACTTGTATGAGTAGTTGCTATCAGTTTTATTGAAGTTGGTCCACTTTTGTTTGAAGCTACTAAAAATTTCAAAAATAATGAAGAGACTTTTGAGGGGCTCGTCGAGCCGAAGCTCGAGGGAAAAACAAAAGGAAGAAGAGCAGAAGCCCAAATTTAATTTGCCTCAAGATCATGGAGGTCCGCCGTGTGAATGGCCTTCCGATGACTTCTTGAGGAGAGCCGAATTTATGAGGATTTCTATCTATTGATTGAGAACATGGCCTCCGACTTCCTCCGTGACCAACGTCATCAAGATTCTTACTCACAAATACTTTTGTGCAGAACTTCTACTTTTTTCCCTAAGAAATCACCTCCAACAGTAGAGTTCCATTTATATGACGTTGTTAAGGAGATGACATTAGCTGAATTTTGCGAGGTTTGCAAAATACCCTTTGAGGGCACCTTAGATGAACCACACCGTAATGAAGTTGAAGCTTTTACTAACACTATCACTGTGGGAGAAACCAGGAAGGTTTCTGATGCAAGAATTACTAGCATACATTTTCCTGTTTTGCGCTACTTTGCCTTATTTGCTAGTCGTTGCTTGATTGGTCGTGGGAACTGTGGAAACCTTAGTGTTCCTGATATTATTATTTTGTTCCATGGTTTATACCGCAATAACTCTGTTAGTATGGGTGGAATTGTTGCTAGATGGTTAAGTCTAAACCGTACTAAGGGCCCCATCTTTGGAGGCATTTATGCTTCACGCCTAGCTGAATATTTTGAGATACCTATTAGGCATGAGGAGAAAGAAGAAACAACATTGCCCCATGTTTATTTAGATTATAAGAGTATGCTAGCGCATGATTTTCTCGTTAAGAGTCGTGAAGGGGAGCTTAAATATAAATTGTACTTTGATAAACATCACCCTGAGACTATTACTTTGCCTGCTCCCTCTTTGTTTAACTTGTCTACAGGTCCTTACATTGTTACGTGGGCGGCCGTTCAAGCCTATCGGAATCCTGCACCAGCCCCGGAACTGGAGCCACAAGATGAGCCTCCACGATAGTCTGTTTATTCTTGGGATCCTGAGGCGGTTGCCAGCCAGTGGCAGTCAGAGTCCTCTTCCTCACATTATGACCCCAACTATTCTTCATCACAGTACGACCCCAGCTACACCTACGGGTATCAGCCAGGCTATCCCTGGCAATAGACCAACTTAGGCCAAAAGCCTAAGCTTGGGGGAGTACGTATTTCTCACCGACATTACATTCATGTTCACACACACTCATTGCTAGATGTCGGTGCTCACACTCTTTCACTGTAATATCCATGCTAGTTTATTTTCTTTTTCCTGCTTTCTTCTTGTGTGTTTAATAAACCTTAAGAGAAAAAAACCAAAAAATAGTAGTAGTTTATCTTTCCTGCTGTAGTAGTAATAATTAAAAAGAAAACCCAAAATTATTTCCCGTTCTTCTTTTGCTTGTTGGGAGCTTTCCCGTGTAAATAGTTTTATTTCCTTTCTTTTCTTTGGGGGTCAGTAGGAGAAGACCATGATTAAATTGTTGAGATGGCTCTTATATGCATTATTGTTGATTTAACCAAGAGCCCATATTGCCTTGTCTTCTCTTGTTTATTGAATGCTCGCAGATTCCAGCTTAGTCCAACGCACGTGCACTCTTATTATTATTCACATCGTTCGGTCGTGCAACTGAAAGGCAATAATGATGATATATGATGGACTTATTGGGATGAGAAAAGCTGGTATGAAATCGACCTCTCTTGTTTTTGTAAATATGATGATTCATCGTTCCTGAGTTAGCTATTATGAAGTAAACATATTTGCAATGACATTTATAGATTATAGTTGCTTGTGCCATGCTTGATTAGCTATGAGTTATAATGATTTACCTTGCGTGCCAACATGCTATTAGAATGATTATGATGTGGTATGATGGGATGGTATCCTCCTTTAAATGAATTGAGTGACTCGACTTGGCACATGTTTACGCATGTAGTTGAATCAAATCAACATAGCCTTCATGACATTTATGTTCATGGTGGATTATATCCTACTCATGCTTGTATTCGGTGTAAATTAATTTTAATGCATGTTTACGACTGTTGTCGCTCTCTCGCTTGGTCGCTTCCCGGTCTTTTGCTAGCCTTCACTGCACTAAGCGGGAATACTGCTTGTGCATCCAAACTCCTTAAACCCCAAAGTTATGCCATCTGAGTCCACTATACCTTCCTATATGCAGTATTTACCTGCCGTTCCAAGTAAATTTGTATGTGCCAAACTCTAAACCTTCAAATAAACATTCTGTTTTGCATGCTCGAATAGCTCATATATCAACTAGTGCTGCCCTTATCTTCCGTGTTAGGCGGGTTATTCTCAAGTGGAGTGAACTCTGCTCCTCATTCACGAGAAAATGGCTGGTAACCGGGATGCCCAGCCCCATGCTTTATGGAAACTACATCAAAATAACTGCAAACAAAACTCCCCCTGGGACCCGTTGAATGTTGGAGGCACTCGTTGTTTCGAGCAAGCCATGGATTGATGCTTGTGGAGGAGGGGGAGTATAAACTTTACCATTCTGTTTGGGAACCGCCTATAATTTGTTTAGCATGGAAGATATCGTCATCTCTTAGTTGTTATGTTGACAATGAAAGTATGCCGCTCAAAATATAATTTATCTCTATTTCAAAACCGAGCTCTGGCACCTCTACAAATCGCTGCTTCCCTCTGCGAAGGGCCTATCTATTTACTTTTATGTTGAGTCATCACCTTTCTTATTAAAAAGCACCCGCTGGAAGCACACTGTCGTTTGCATTCATTATAATTGGTTTATATTGGGTATGACTTGACTGGATCTCTTTTACCATGAATTACAATGTTTAGTCAGTCCTTGGTCTTTAAAGGTGCTCTGCATTTATGTTTTGCGGTCTTAGAAAGGGCTAGCGAGATACCATTTTGTTATATCATGTTATGATTATTTTGAGAAAGTGTTGTCATCCGAGTTTTATTATTATGGCTCGCTAGCTGATTATGCTATTGATATGAGTATTTGTGAGACCTATGTGTTATTGTGAGAATGGTTAGTTCATAATAATTGCTGAAACTTGAATGCTGTCTTTTCATGTTTACAACAACAAGAGCAAACAGAGTTTGTAAAAGTTTATCTTTTTCTCTTTCAGTTTGTCAACTGAATTGCTTGAGGACAAGCAAGGGTTTAAGCTTGGGGGAGTTGATACGTCTCTGTCGTAACTACTTTTCCAAACACTTTTGCCCTTGTTTTGGACTCTAACTTGTATGATTTGAATGGAACTAACCTTGACCGACGCTGTTTTCAGCAGAATTGCCATGGTGTTGTTTATGTGCGAGAAAACAAAAGTTCTTGAATTACCTGAAACTCCAAAGGATGTCTTATAAAAATAATAAAAATCCTCGCTAAAGATGAAGACCAGGGGCCCACACACTGTCCACGAGGTGGGGCGCCCGAGGGCGCCCCTACCTCATGGGCCCCTGGAGACCCTCCGATGCCAACTCCAACTCCATATATTGGCTTTCGGGAGAGAAAAATCAGAGAAAGTTTCATCGCGTTTTACGATCTTGAGAGCCGCCAAGCCCTAATCTCTCTCGGGAGGCTGATTTGGAGTCCGTTCGGGGCTCCGGAGAGGCGGATTCGTCGCCGTCGTCATCATCAACCATCCTCCATCACTAATTTCATGATGCTCACCGCCGTGTGTGAGTAATTCCATCGTAGGCTTGCTGGAAGGTGATGGGTTGGATGAGATTTATCATGTAATCGAGTTAGTTTTGTTAGGGTTTGATCCCTAGTATCCATTATGTTCTGAGATTCATGTTGCTATGACTTTGTTATGCTTAATGCTTGTCACTAGAGCCCGAGTGCCATGATTTCAGATCTGAACCTATTATGTTTTCATGAATATATGTGTGCTCTTGATCCTATCTTGCAAGTCTATAGTCACCTACTATGTGTTATGATTCGGCAACCCCGAAGTGACAATAACCGGGACCACTCCCGGTGATGACCATAGTTTGAGGAGTTCATGTATTCACTATGTGTTAATGCGTTGTTCCGGTTCTCTATTAAAAGGAGGCCTTAATATCCCTTAGTTTCCAATAGGACCCCGCTGCCACGGGAGGGTAGGACAAAAGATGTCATGCAAGTTCTTTTCCATAAGCACGTATGACTATATACGGAATACATGCCTACATTACATTGATGAATTGGAGCTAGTTACGTGTCACCCTATGTTATGATGTTACATGATGAACCGCATCCGGCATAATTATCCATCACCGATCCGGTGCCTACTGAGCTTTCCATATCTGGTTTACGTTTATTTGTCAATTTCTTGATGTGAGAGCGAAGTTCTTACAATTGAGAATTTTACGGCGAGAGTTAAAATTCGCATCTGATTGCCTACAGTGAGGAACATGATAGCCACGAGAATTTGAGAGTCAAATTTCCGACCGTTGATGTCTTGCTGTGTTGTTCCAAAATATCTTATCCACCTAACAGTCATATCATTGAAGGGCATTTATGTCTTATCATGTGGGCTGCTCCCTAGGCTATAAATAGCCGCCCCTACAACCACTAGCTGGTTGGCTGCTCCAGAAAAGCCTGACACTTGTCATTTGAGAGCATCCCATCCTCCAAGGACTTTGAGCGAAAATCATCAAGTGAGAAAGCATGAAACCTAAACACCTACAAACCCAAAGTGATTGAGCATCATTGAAGATTGATCCTGCGTGGATCCGTCGGTTGTTACCTTTGAAGACCGTGCATCTCCCACACGGTTAGGCGTCATGGTCGAGCATCCAAGAAATTGTGGATCGCCGAGTGACCGAGTTTGTGAAGGTTTGGAAGTCACGAAGACTTACCATGAGTGATTGAGGCTAGGACTGTGTGACCTTAGATCAAGGAGAATACATTGAGGACTGTGTAGGGATGTGTGGGATGGACCCTTCCCCTCTATGCTAAACTCAACCCAGTCTCTTCACAAATTCTTCATATCGTTCTATTTGAAACTCGTTCAAAATCTTCCTTGTGTCCTTGTCAATCTGAAGAATTTGCAGCGAAACATTAAAATATTCTAGAGCATCCAAGAGGAATTGTGGATCCATGAATGATGAGTCTGTGAAGGTTTGGAAGTCGCAAGACTTACCATGAGTGATTGGACGAGTGCATGTGACCTTAGTTCAAGGAGAATACGGTGAGGACTTGGTGTCTGAGCTGCGTGCTCGGCCAGGGTGTCCGGCTTGTGTCCTCGAGTTTAAATACTCACCGCTCAACGGGAGCGTACAATTGAGACAGCAGTTGGAACTGGTCTACCAAATCATTGTCTTCACCAACCTTCTGGTTCTATTTCCTCAACTCATTCATTTCCTCATTCTTGTGTTGAGTGTTTGTTCATATCTGTGTTTGAAGACTTTGGTGAAGACTTTCTCAATTTCCTCGAGATCAATTTCTTGATCTGTTTGTCTTCATCTTGTGTTATCTGTGATTACGCTTTACGTACTCTGTCATTGTCTTCATTTCATCATGATGACCATGCCTGTATTCATTATGCTTACTTCAGTACTTATTCATTGTAAGTAGTTCTTAGCTAAGGAATTTCCTCACGGCAAATTCCTCGGAGAAGAATTCATAAAAATCCTATTCACCACCCTCTAGTCGATATAACGCACTTTCAATTGGTATCGAGCAAGGTACTCCTTGTTCTTTGTGATTTGGTTTAACCACAGTTTTAGTTATTGGGCCCATGGTATGATCAAGGTCTCGGCTGGGTGTCCTACCTTTGATGGTCGGACTACCCCTCTTTGGAAGAACAAGATCGAATGCATCTTGAGGCAATTGACAATAATCTACGGTATGTTGTGGAAAATGGTGTTCCCTCTGTCTCACCCTCCTTGACGCTACCGATGTGAAGAGATTCAAGCAACTCGATTCTCAAGCGAAGAATATCATATGTGGCCATCTGAGCAAAGGACAATATGGAAGAGTGAGTGCTTTGGAAACTGCTAAGCTCATGGGACGGCTGTCCAAAGTAAATGAAGGGTCTCAACTCATCTTGACTCTCGAGTTGATGTTCTTCGCAATCTCTTCAACCGCTTCAAAAGACTCGACAATGAAAATGTTCAACAAACCTTGATCGCCTCAGACATCTCAAATGAGCTTCAGCGCTTGGTGCCCTGACATCACTGACCATGAGGTGGTGAAGAAATTGTTGAGATCGCTTGATTCCTCATTTGATACTCGCACTAATGATACAAACGTCTGACTACAAGTCACTTGATCCCTGATATCCTCGAGGCTAAATCATGAGTTCGACTTGCTGAAAGAGATCTCTATGGTTCTAGCTATGGCAAATCCGTGCCACGAAGGCCAAGGCTGTATCGAATCTGAATGTGAAGACTACGGTAGTAGCCTTGGTGATCTGAAGAATTGAGCCGGAGCTAGCCGCTCGTGAAGAAGTTCAGAAGTTCTCAAGGCGTGGTCGCTTTGGAAAATCCTCAAGGAGCAGTGATTCCTCATCCGGTGACTATAAAGAAGGCTATGCCACAAATGCAAGAAACCTGGTCACTATATTCAAGATTGTCCTTAGTGGGAAAAGGAATTAAAGAATAAGAAATACAAGGATTACAGTTCGATGGGCTAAGAAGAAGAAGAAATCGTCAAAATCTTCATCATCAAAATCCTCAAAGTCTTCATCTCACAAGAAGAGCAGCTCAAAGAAGGCTCGGGCATTCATTGGCGGAAATGGACTCTGAAGCTGAATCGAGGAACATGAGGAAGAGAGGCATCGGAGAGTCAAGTGCAGGTGTGGCGAGTCGGCTCTCGCTCTGCATTATCGACAAGTCCATCTTCAACTCTGAAACTGCCTCACCAACAAAGCTGATGAAGATAGTGATGACTACGCTCCCACCTATTGCTTCATGGCAAAGGGTGCCAAGGTACTCAAATATACCTCCTCTGAATCTAGTGAAAATGAATCGAGAAGATCTCAAGCCCAGCTACTCTAAACTTGCTAAGATTGTTGTAAAACAACAAGGGCTTTGAAAAGGTTCAAAACATGCTAGATAAAAGTGATGATATGTTGGGTGAAGAAATGGATCGCACTAAAGCCTTGAAAATCTTTAGAGACTTGATCTAGGTTTGACAACCTTCAAGGTCATCATAACACTCTCTTATCGATCATGAGAAGCTTTCTTATGAATTTCTTCAAAGAAAGCAAGATCTTGAGAGCTAAGAGTGAGTTATGAAGATCTTCGAAGGCGCGATTCATTACTTGCTCAACAAATCAAGCGCTTCTCGGAAAATTTGTTCCTCCATGCTTAAAGTGCATTGAGCGTGAATCGCTAATTCTTCACTGAATGTTCAAATGCTTCAACTTACAAATTCTTCACCTGCCCTGCTATCACTAATTCCTCATCGAGGACATTGCTAGTATCACTTGATGATGCAGGGCTGAAGGATTGTACATATGGATGTACAAAAGCCTCAAAGGGCATCAGACTCTTTGTGATGTGCTTAAAAGCAGATCCTCAGAAACCCTAGGAAAGAGGTATTGCCTTTGAGAGGAAACTCAATCTGATGGAACATATTGGAAGCTTGAGCAGTACCCCAAAACCTCATGGGTTCTGCAAAGGGACCTCGTTGATCCATCTAACTTATCTGACTTTACATGTGAATCTCCTCATTCTTGATGAGTCATTTGACTCAACTATAAACTGTTCAAAAATCAGAATGGTGAAGTATTTGCTAGATATGTTGGCACTAACTGCAGGAGCGTTCTCCTATGAAGAAAATCTGGGTTCCCAGAAGTGCCTTGAAAGTCTTGGTGAATGTCCTCATGACACACTTTGAAGAATAGGAACCCAGATCAAACTCTTCATATGGATCCAAGTCCTCATCGGACTAAATTTCTCCGTGGATCAAATTCCTCAAAAGGATCAAAGTCCTCATATGATTATCATCGTGCTAACAACTCTGTTTTGCAGGGTAGAGCTAAGGGCTATGAATATGTGCATTATTCAAACCAATATGTTCATAAGTCCTCGAAGAATTTCTGCTTATTCATATGCTTACCTAACCCCTCTTATGTGAAGCGAAATGGATTGGCCTCTATCCACCATTCTCATATGGAGCTGTGAGTGATGAACTCTTTGCCACCCATTCAGATGTGGGTGGTGAAGAAAAGAACTAATCTTTTAGCGAGTCGGGTCTCGGCGGCTTTACGTCTGAAGAATTTCTTGGGGACAGACAAATTGCTTGAAAGGGCGGGCTAATCATGAAGAAATGAACTTTCATTTCACCGTCCTCATCTTGCTATATCTTTTTCTTTGCTTGATGAAATTCATCGATGAAATTGATATCATATTCTTCCGATGAAGTATATGAGATGTAAGTTCACTAATTCATCTGGGATGATCAACCCAAAGCCAATGAGTGGGTCCTCGATAGTGGATGTACAAATCACATTGGTGACAAGAATCTATTGATGGATGCTCCCTTATCACCGTCACATCTAAAGCATATCATCTTTTGACAAAGGCAAAAGTCGGTATTGAGGTCTGGTAAGGTTGCGATCTCTAAGGACATACACATGGACAAAGTCATGCTTGTTGAGTCCTTAGGATACAACCTCATGTCGATCTCAATGCTTTGTGATCTTGATATGGTTGTTGTCTTTGGCAAATTCGTTGTGTTGTGATTATGGAGGTGACAATTCCAAAGTCTTGAAGGCTTTAGGAGGGAGACTTGTATTGTTGATTTCTCTACGGGACCACAACCAGTGTGCCTACTTGCAAAAGCTTGGAAAGGCTGGCTATGGCATCGGCGACTTGGTCACGGGCATGAGGAATTTACTGCCTTGCAAGAAGAAGCATGTCATTGGCATTGAAATGTCAAATTCCTCAAGGATCACTTGTGTGGAGCACTGTGAAGCTGGAAAAATGACCAAGGCCAAGCATCCGTGAAGACTATCATGACCACTACTCGTCCATTGAATTGCTTCACATGGACCTCTTTGGTCCTAATCATTACTCGATCACTAATGATGCATCTCTATATGGCTTTGTATTGTTGATGATTACTCTCGTACACATGGGTAACATTGTCACTTACAAACATGAAGTGCGGAAGTCTTCAAGCGATTTTCCTCGAGGGCTTCAACCAACTTTGGTGTAAAGATCAAGCACATCGGGGTGACAATGGGCTGGTTCAAAATTCTGGTCTTGATGACTATCTTAATGAACTTGGTATTACTCATGAGTTATCTGCTCCTTATACTCCTCAACAAAATGGCTCGTGGGGCAAAACAGAACTCTTGTTGAGATGGCTGCACTATGTTGATGAATACAAAGCGGCTCATCGTTTTTGGATTGATGCAATTGATACCGTGCCACATCATCAGCAGTATATCTTCACAAATTCTTCAAGAAGACGCCTATGAACTCCTCACGACAAGAACCCCAATGTGAGTTATTTCAAAGTCTTGATTGCTAAATGTTGGATTAGAATCCTCATCACAATGCTAAATTTGCACGAAAGCACATGAAGGTTTATGCTTGGTTACGGAAAGGACTTCACCTCGAGTCTTCAACATCGCTCTTCACAAGATTGTTGAAACTGTAGATGTCTTGATTCGATGAAACTAATGGCTGCAAAGAGCACCTACCTTTGATAGATGAACCAGCACTTGAGGAATCTATCAAGTTCAAAACAGCGAGGATGTCATTCCCTGAAGAATTCATTCCGAACACGAAAGCGTCGGTGATGCACCGAAGATAATCTTGAAGAAAATGGTCTTTGAAGAAAATCTGATCAAATTCCTCGGCGACAACTAGCTCATCCTCGCGTTGCAAAAGAAGTGCAAGTTGACAAGATCACGATGACATTGAAGCACCGGGTCCTCTCCACGCTCAAAAGCTTCACATTTATCTAACTTTTGTGGGCACTATGCTTTTGTCTCTATCACAGAGCCCACTAAGGTAGATGAAGCATTTACGGAGCTGAGTGGATTCAGGCCATGCAAGAAAATTACATCGATTCGAGCTCAACAATTGCAGGGGGTCAACGTCCGAGATCCTGCAAAGCATAATATCATTGGCACAAAGTGGATCTACCGCAACAAGCAAGATGAAAATGGCCTTGTGGTGAGGAATAAGGCCGACTTGTAGCTCAAGGCTACACACAGGTTGAAGGAATTGATTTCGTTGAAACTTTTGCACTGTTGCTAGACTTGAGGCTATTACCATATATTCTTATGCTAACCATCATAATATCACTTTATATCAAATGGATGTGAAAAGTGCATTCCTCAATGGTAAGCTTGAGGAAGAAGTATATGTTCTCAACCCCAAGTTTTGAAGATCCAAAGAATCGACAAAGTCTTCACACTCAACAAGGCCCTCTATGGCCTCAAGCGGCCCCAGGGTGGTATGATACTTTGATGGAATTCTTGTGAAGAATGGCTTCACACCGGTTCACTCAACCCTACTCTCTTTACTAAATCTTATGATGGTGAACTGTTTTGTGCCAAATATCGTTGATGATATTATCTTTGGTTGTCTTGACCAGCGTTATAGTGATGAATTTGCCTATATGATGAGTGAAGAATATCAAATGTCTATGATGGGAGAGTTGAAATTCTTCTTAGGTCTTCAAATTTGTCAACAACACAATGGCATATTCATATCTGGAGAAATACCTCAAGTATGTTACGAAAATTGGCATGCAAGATTGCAAAGCGTCAAAATTCCTATGCCCACAAATGGCCATCTATGCCTTGATGAAAATGGTATTGACTTGATCTGGGTATACCGCTCCATGATTGGTTCTTTATTGTACTTACGTGCATCTAGGCCAGATATAATGCTTAGTGTTTGCATATGTGCCCGATTTCAAGCTACAGAAGGAATCACACCATAAGGCTGTGAAGCATATTCTTTGATATCTAGCTCACACACAACACTAGGATTATGGTACCCCAAAGGGCTCTACTTTTGATCTCATTGGATATTCGACTCGACTATCTTTGGTGATCGTGTGGACCAAGTCAACATCTGGTACTTGTCATTTCCTCGGACGATCTTTGTGCTTGGTCCTCGAAGAAAGCGAACTTTATCCTTTATCTCTGCGGAAGCTGAGTACATAATTGCTCCAACCCAGTTCCCTTTCGAAGACAAAGCCATTCAG